>BQNB010109151.1:0-20558 GCA_026074375.1 Tanacetum coccineum | reverse complement strand
GTAAGAAATGCAAAGAATGGGTTGCGGGTCTGTTTTAGTATCATGGGGCTCGAATTCAGTTCTTGGGTTTATATTTCGTGAGTATTGATCATGAGATGATTAAAACATGTTCTTAAGGGTTGTAATATGAAGTATTAACAAAAGTTAGCATGTGGTTTGGGTTAAAACGGGTTAAGAATGGGTAAGATATGACGCGGGTTCATAAAGGTTCAATTAGGGTTTCTTTGACTTTCAAGGCTTATAACTCGTGTACATTTGATCAGGGATGATAGAATACTTACCTTGGGCCTTGTATTAATGATCATTAATGAAATTTGATTGGTGGTTTACGCTAAAATGGGTCAAAATGGAATGATTAAGCCGCGGGTCTATTTAGGGCTTGCAATGAATTTATTAGGATTTTCTAGGCTTCGATTCCTTGTACATTGTTAAAATAATGATAAATAATGAATTTTTAATTCATTTTATGAGTTTACAATAGCTCTTGGTTGATTGTTCGGGATTAAAATGGTTAGAAACGAGTAAACGGGTCATATGATCCATTTAGGGTTTTCCAGTTGTAATTCTTGTATATTGTTGAAATGATGATGGAATGATGATTGAACATGATTGATAATGTTTTAAATTAAGTTATTACAACTTATTTGAGAGTTGGTTTGGGTTTATGATGGATAAATATCGAGAAACGGGTCATGGTTTAGAAACTAGCTCGGTTTTAGGGTTTAGGGTTTTGAATTAGGGTTTTGAGTGTAAAAAGATGTATGAAAGCTTATGAATAGAATAATTAGGGTTTACACATTGTATATTGAGTGTAGTAGCTTGTACACAAGTGGTGATGAAGAAACTAGAATGAAAACGGAGGTAAAACGGCTATTTTGGATGTCATGCTTAATGACTTGTACATTGTGCTTTGAAAACTTGTACTTGACTTGGAGGGAGTTTATATTTCAAATGAGATGTTATATTACTTATACATATGCTTTTGTAGCTTGTACATTCACTTTAGATATTAACCCTTCATGGAATTAGGGTTTAGAGGTATACGATAACGGTTTAAAGTCCGTTTTGATATAACGTTGCGAATGGTACATTATAGGAATAATGTACTGTGTAAAAAGAATATGATGATATTGACTTGACATGTTATGATGTTTGCTTGACATGTATGAAGACAGGATTGCCATAGATAGGTTGCGTGAGCTCGTCTACTTACTTTGTATACTGAGATATTGACAATGCAAGTAATGTAATAAAGCAAAAAATTTCCTCGTATAATTGTGATCATAGTAAAATAGGTTTTGCATTTGATGAAAATTCTTGGGTTGTTATAGTCTTCACCCCTTACAGAAATCTCGTCCCGAGATTTAATTGAAAGTTATAGTGGTATTGTTTGGGAATAGGCATGAATTTGATTTTTATGTTAGGCTAATCAAGGTCACAAGTCCACGTGTGTGATGCATTTATAATTATGTTGCGCACCATAATTATAATTACCTCCTTTCACACGTCTACTTACCTCTAAGACCACACCTCTTGATGACAACCAATAGAATTTCTTCAGATCCTGATAGAACTTGGGTGGATGGAATACTTTGATCTGTGGAACCTGTGGGCTATGGGCCTACCATGCTTCTGCTGCGCTACTCTGATCGTAAAGAATCGTTATTCATTAACCTTTAAAAGTCAACATCGAATAAGAATGTTATCACAAGTCTTTGTCAAAATTTTCATACCTAGTGGTATTGAAATCATTTGACATTGTATAAATTCTTATGTGTTTACTTGTTATTACGTTGCAGAATATAACAAAGAATTTTTAGAATACGAAGATCATGGAATGAGTGATGTCAAGGAATGATTATAAATTATACAGATGAACAAATATTGAAGGTAATAATGATAGTGATTAAGGAATTGTTTGTACAAACAGATTAAAAGAAACTTGTTTGTACGTATGTTATATACTTAAGCCTACTTATTTATAATTTGTCACTTATAAAAAGAAGCGTTCAACTCCTTGTAACTGAGAATTTCTAATTCATAGTTCGCATATTTATAATTTCCTTATTCAAATGAAGAAGTGACCTAATTCATTTCAATAAGATGATCATAAATCGTCTTACCTAAGCATAAAAACACGATATGGTAAAGTGTAGAAAATGATATGATCATGAATTGTTAGATAATATTGAGATGTTGATTGTACTGACGCCCATATAATCGAGGATGATAATTTATGTTGCAAAGGTATGAGGAGAGTATTCAGAGTTTGAACATAATAGAATCGATGGAATTGACAAATAATGTCAAGTTTTGATATCATCAATAACTAAGTAACGAATCATACCTTATTTATTTTCATGATAAAGCTTCTACAATGAAACTCTAAAAAGCATTTGATACAATATGCAACGTATCTCGTAGTAGAATTCTAGATAAAAGTAACAAACGACAAGGATTGTGGCTTGATGATTGAAGTTTTCAGATTGAAGAAGATTCTGATGAACTTGAATATCCTCGAGAGTTATTTCTAGGGTAGAAATCCTAAAGTGAACAAAATCAAGATCGGCTCTAAGTATGCTTTCTTGTAGACCTGTTGTTTGCTTTCGAGCATTGATTCGCATAATGTCCTTTCTTTCCACAGGCATTACAAGTTACGGATAGATTGTTTCTAGTGGTTGATCTTTTGTTTTGGCAGTTCTTGGTTAGATGTCCTATCTTGTTGCAAGTTTGACACTTGACAGTGAAAGGACCTATGTGATGTAGGGTGCATCTTTCACACAAGGGACGATTTCCAGTATACCCGTTGGTGGCAGTATAAATCTTGAAGGCTTCTTGCTTCTTATTCTGCTGTCGGTGGTAATGGTTGTTAGGGTTGTGATTGTTGTGGTTATTTTGATGGTTATTTTTGTTGCGATTGTTGGAGTGGTTATTGTTGTTATGATATTTGGGGTAGTTGTTGTTGTTGATGATGTTTCCTTTATCCTTAAGCTTTCGTTTGCGATCATTGGTTTCTTGCATAGAATCACACTTTATTATCTGATCCATTAACCTCTGAGATATGTTGATGGCTTCCTCTAAAGTTTGAGGCTTCGAGGCTGTAACATTTCCTTCAATACTTCTGGGTAATCCACTGATGAAGACTTCCATGAGTTTCTCGGTGTTTGGTACCATGTTTGGGCATAAGACGGCTAATTCCTGGAATCTCCTAATGTAAATCTTCAGATCATTTCCTTTCACAACCAGGTTGTAAAATTCGTCTTCCATCTTCTTGACTTCAGTTCGAGGGCAATACTTATCGGTTAAGAGTCTTTTTAATTCAGTCTAAGTGATTTGATTGGCTTGATCTATTCCAATAGGTTAAGTGTATGAATTCCACCAAGACAGAGTATCATCAGTTAAAGTACCGGTAGCATATGTCATTTTGTTTTCTTTGGCACAGTGGCTACGAGAAAATACTGATTCAGTCCGCTCAAACCAACGAATGAGGCTAACTGCTCCTTCCATACCATTGAAGTAGAAAGGTTGACAGCTAAAGAACTCTTTATAGTTTCCCGTTTTTGCTACATGAGTTCCAGTAGGTCCAATGTTCCTATTGAGATTACTAGCACTTGCCATTGATGCAACTTGTGCTTTCAGAGCTGAGGAAATGCCATCATTAATTAGTTGTTGGATGGCAGCTAAAGTTATGGCGCCTTTATAATAACTTGCCTTCTTACTGTAAGAGTAAGATTTGACAAGCGTTTTTTTATTTATACCATACATCCCGTGGCTAGGATAAAGTTAAAACTATTCTAAGAGTTTGTTGATTCTGAGCCGGTAGATGACATCCTAAAGATCCTCCTGATCTGTTTGGTGACGAGCTTGGATTTTCTCAATGATTTGTTCAAGATCGGAAATTCTGTAGTAAGCAAAGGCAATCTTATCCTTTTGCCCTAACTGCTTCTTTTGAAGTTGATAATTGAGTAGATTTTCTTAGTCGGTTTCGTTAGTCACTATTCGTTGATTATGATCATTCTATCAATACGTCCTTCCTCCATTTTCTCGATGTGGTGAAGATAGAGTTCATCTAAGTAATTCAAAATATCTTCGACTTGTTTCTCATGATGTTTCAGATACATCTTATCTGAACATTTTCCTATTTCAAATACTTGAGGTGGGGTAGGAGTATAAACTGAGGAAGATGGTGATACCAAATCACAGGTTTGATTCTGGGATGAATTAGATAACGTAGTTGAGGTGACGATGATGGGAATGGATTTGTTCTAGGTGGTAATAGTCTTCAGGATAAAGAAATATCGGGATCAAATAGTAGTAATAGTGATAATATCGGAGATGGAGTTCAAAATAGCTGGTGAAGTTAATTGGATTGGTGATGAACTAGGTAATTCCTAAGCATAAATTGCTTGTAATCCTTTCAAAACAAGGGTATTGTGGAAAATAAGATATACTGGTGGGATTATTATTATCTGTAAGAGTTTTCTGAAGGAGTAAAAAGAACTGCTTTCGATGAAGATATGAGAAATAATCTGATGAGACGAAGTATAGTTAAGAATATTTATAGAGGAAAATGCAATCCTCAAGATCGGGAGTAGAGCGGTTGGGAGAGTCAATCGTTTAAATAAACACCCAATTTGTAATTTAAATATGTTTATTATGTAATAGTATAATGATATGGATTCTTTACATACTCTGTTCTGGATGTAGGTTGCATGGAGGACTTTGATGGCTGAAAACGAAATGTGGTTATAGTTAAGGTTTTGACTTTGTTCATTATCTTAACCATGCGTGATACCAATCTGTAACAACCCTCAATTTTTAACATATAGCAGAGGAAGTATCTGGGGTAATTACTTCATGGAAACAACACATCATAATCATAGAATACGTCCCAAAAGAACGTTTATACAAATGGATATGTTTCATTCATTTCAAATCAGAGTTTTACAAAGGCAGGTCCCAAATCTTGTTAACACTACATGTACATGATAAACAAGTTTAGCATCTTCGAGTCCATGCCATCCGTTTATATATTGCTCAATAACTGAGATATAACATGCTAAAAGTCAACATAAAGGTTGAGTGAAATCATAGGTTTAAGTAATATATTTAAATGCAAATGCGATATTCGGGTTATGTTGAATATACACCGGTATTGAATACATATTTATTTGCCATTTGCTCATGAATCCGAAAGCTTAGGGTATGGTGATAGCGTTATAGCCCTGAGCGGGTCATTTGCCAAAATACCGCGTTGATTTCTAATGATGTGCAATTGGTTACAAGAATGGGTACACCAAACGGGGAGTCCCAGCCAAATAGATCTATTCACATCATTCGCGCTTAATTACGAGGAGTAATATCGGTTCATGATTATGGGGGACTTAAAGGCAAAGCAGTTACTTTGGCAATAGTAAATTAAAATAGATTACATGAAACATAATTGCATTCATGTTTATAGCATGTATCCCCCTTGTGGGTTTATATAAACATTGAAATATTGAATGCAGAGGCTATGGAACTACCCTGAACAGTTATAAGGGAAATTGGATAGCTAATGTGTATGAATATTGTAGGCTTCTCACGGCAACCTGGGTTAATATGGCAAGTCTTAGTTTGATTGAATATATAAGTTTTTACATCGATGTTGGTTTTGATATAAAGATTATCATAACACCGTTCGGGCCATCATAATTCAGAAGTCATTCAGTAAACAAAAAAAGTTTTGTGGAGTTGGGCACTTTTTATATCGTAAAACAACAACTCAGTCAGAACGTATAACAAGATGGAACACTTCTTATTATGGAAGCTCACTATTATTGTGGTATGATATGAATCCGGGACATGATTTTTGAAAGCACATCGATGATGAATGATATAATGATTAGAACATAAGCAGTTTTAAGCATTTTATTCAATATCTAGAGATGTTAAGCACGAGGAGTGTTAATTAAAGTTATGTCATATAATGTTTTGGATATGATTTTATACTTTTTCAAAATGTTACATTTTAGACCCCGGGGTTCTGGGAAATTGCAAATAGACCCCTGAGGTTTGCACTTTTACAACTTTGTTCTTTCAACTTTAAAAGATATACCAAGTAAACCTTGTACTTTGAAAAGTGACATAATAGACCCTTGTTTTTAACTTTGATAAAAAATGACATATTCAGCCCCTTTTGTTATAAGTTTCAGAAGTTACGATATATACCCCTTGCATGGATTATAATTAAAATCTTGTACAAATTGCCATGGCAAGCATATTTTAAAATTTCAAAAGATATTTTATAAGTTATTTTAAAACTAAAATATGTTGATTTAACGCAACGCTAGTTTAATTTTACGATGGTTAAGTAGGAAGCCAAAACGGGTCATATTAGGTTTAAAATGAACAGCAGGGTTTTAAGTTCATAATTCTTTCATGACTTAAATCAATGCACTTATTTTAACATTTTATTAAGCTTTATAGGATAGATTATAAAATTAGTTACAAGTTTAGCTCATTGTTTTAAAGTAAAAAAATGAAATTAGGGTTTGAGGTGTACGGTTTTGGATCAAAATAGAAAATGAGCATAAATTGAGTTATGAAACTTTAAAAAGAGTTTATTTAGGATCATATGAACATTATAAGGGTGTAGTATGAATTAGACATTCAAAACATGGGTTTGAGTTCAAGGATAATAAAATGGGGTAATGGGTCATTTGGGTAGTATTTTCCACTCGTACGCTTTGCATCTTTACTACGGGGCTTCAATTTCTTCAGGGCTTGCTTCTCTGAAGCTTCCTTTATGATACTAGGATCATAAGGCGAGAAATGGTTTGCTACTTATAACTATAATAAAAAATCTAAGGGTTATTGATTTACATCCTCACAAATTTTCTCTAAATGTAATTAATCCATCTATTAAGTTAGGATAGATGTACAATCCGTGCTGTTTTATATGAATCACACTTTTTCAGGGAAATTTTTCACTTTATTACATTACATTACTTTGCAACATCTATTATGCAATATTACTGCATTAACTTCATGACAACGGTATTGGACAACCTTCGTTAAGGCAATCATATCCTCATAGATGTCAATCTAACATATAAATATCAAGTAATATACAATATCATTATTACAAAGTATATTACTCATTATGATGTATCCAATTACTACCATCATATCAAAATAGCTTTAAACATTAATTCGATGCCTAAATCCTAACTTTATGGAAGGGTTAACTTTAACAGTGAATGTAGAAGCTAATAATGCATTGTGTTACTGCGAAATTTTAACACATCTCAATTGAATATATTATCTCTTTAATAAAGTAAAGTCTTATAAAGCTCATGTATTAGTCATTAAAGCTCAAGTCATAAAATAGCCATTTTACTCCACTTTTATTATCATCTTTTTCACTATCATTTGTGAGCAAGCTACTATACTCATTTACATGATGTAAACCCCTAAAGATTATATTATAAAGTTTCTTACACATTTTTGCACTCAAAACCCATAATTCAGAACCCTAAACACTACAAACTGAGCCTAGATTCTAAGCCATGACTGTTTCTTGGCTTTTATTCCATTGTAAACGCCAAACAACACTCAAATAAGTTTGGTAAACAAGATTATTTGACATCATATCAATCCTATTCAATCATTATCTCATCATGACTCATCATTTTACCTCACTTGTCGTAAATTATATCCTAGAAACCCTAATGTACCTAATTGGTTCATTTATACCCGTTTACCTTGTTTTTAACAATTCTAATCCAAATAACAAACAAGGACCATTTTAAATCTCATAAATAAGTTTAAAAATCATTGATATATCATTAACTTGGCAATGTACAAGAATTCAAAGCCATAGAAAACCTTAACGAATCCAGGGAAAAACACTAATAATGCCCTAATGGTACTTTGACCCGTTTTCCTCAATTTCAAACATTATAACTTTTAAACCACGGACCCAAAATTCATTAATTATACTTTATATAAGACTTAGAATTTGTATTTACCATCATTCCTAATCAGAGTATGCAAACTTAAGCCAACAAGTAAGTCAAGAAAAACCCTAAATGAGCTAAGTTGAACCGTATCCCGTTCTTCAATTCTAATCCGTTTTTACTCCCAAAAAAATTGCTAATCTTGGCTAATTACTTAATCTGTCCTTTACAAACCTATTTAAATCATTTCTTAATCAGTTATAACACAATGTACCTTGTTAAATACATTTGAAGACACCCGGTCGTACGCCAAAATAGACCGGTTTACTTCTGATGGACCTTTTTGACCTCTCTAATTTGATACCAGTACCAATTAAAACCAATGTGATCCTCTTCTAGATTCATAGTATCTGTTACTAAGAAACGGTGACTTATTCATTCGTCAAATTTGAGAAGCACATGGCTTCATTTTGCCTTACTTCAGCCGCGGAACAAGGAGGACTAGCCAACTCATTCAAGCTTAGTTTCTAGACCTTTACTATCATTTTATTGCTTTATACCTTCTATACTGACCCTTGAGGTGTCAGACCAGTCTAAGGCTTGCCTACTCATCTAAGCTTGAAACACAGTATAAATAGAAAGCCATCCATTGTTCATTCTTCTTCATTCCCCCACTTCCTCATCTATAAACCCGTTTTTAGTATGCAACTCCTTGCTTAACCTTAATATGAATTTGTCTAATAGTTCTTAAGAAGTCTAAAGTAAGAAAGGAGCAATATAAAGCCAAGAACGAAGCTCCGAGCGTCGTTTCTCTAGACGTTGAAGACCGAAAGTACGATTATGACTGTTTCCAAGCTATAAGCTTAAACCAGGTTCTATAAGCTTATATTCTGCTCATGTAACATCATAATGTTCATATGTTCTTACTAAAATCATAATATAAAGCTTTGAACTCAAAACCTAAGTGTCTATGCCTTTTTCGATCCAAAACTTGTTCACCCGAAACCCTAATTTATGTTTTTATTTATCAAACTATGGGTTAAATTTGTAACTATTTTGATTTATCAATTGCCTATAAGTTATTATAATGTTAAAATAAGTGTTTGATAAGTCATAAGAGAATTTGACTTAAAACCCGGTTTTTTTTTTGTTAGTTGTGTTTTTTTTGATTCTTTGTTATTTGCTTTCTTCTTTTTTTTCCTTGTCAGTTTGTATGCGTTTTCATTTTGTGAAACCCTAATTTGTACCCATTTTACCTTTTAAACTTAAAACAAAATCGTTTTAAATTAAAATTTGGTTGTGTTATACCTTCATATTTTAGTTTATTATAACTTATAAATGACTTTTGAATTACTTAGATTAAGCTTGCATGGCAATTTGGAATGTTTTGTATTATTATCCATGCAAGGGGTATTATATATCGTAAATTTCAGAAATTATAACTAAAAGGACTAATAAGTGTCAATTTTATCAAGTTATAAACTATAGGGGTCTATTATGTCACTTTTTAAGTATAAGGTTTTGTACTTAAGAATATCAATAAAAGTATGAAGGACAAAGTTGGTTAAAAATGCAAACCCCAGGGGTCTAAATGCAATTTTCCAAACCCTAGGGTCTTAAAATGTAATATTTTGAATAATGTGTAGAATCTTATTCAAAAAAAACATTAACAACATACTTTTATTTACGCTCCTCATGCTTAAACATATTCCGATATTGAATTACAATGCTTAAAACTGTTTATGTTTCTAATCCATTATATCATTCATCATCAATGTGCTTTTTCAAAAATCATGTCTCGGACCCTAATCATACCACAATACTAGGGAGCTTCATATTTAAGTAGTTCATCATTTTGGTTAGAACGTTCTTTCTGAGTTGTTGGGTTTTACTATTTAAAGAGCCCTAACTCCCATAAACGTGTACTAAATGACTCTAAACTATGATGGCCTACCGCCGCCGATACGGTGTTATGATAATTTTTTTATCACAAAACCAACATCGATATTTACAATCAAACTAGACTTGCCATATATTAACCCAGGTTGTCTTGTTGGATTGCGTGGTTTTGAAGCCGTTACCTTCATTCCCTTGTAACTGTAGCTATCAATTTCCCTATAACCGTTCAGGTGAGTTCATAGCCTCGATTTTCAATCTTTTTATAAACCCGCGAGGGAGATACATGCTATAAACATGAATGCAAGTATTTTACATGCTATTTCAATTACTCATTGCCTAAGTACTGCTTTTGCCTTTAAGTCCCCATAATCATGAACCGTAATTATCTCTGTAGTAAGCCGATTAATGATGTGAATAGATCTAATTTGGGCTGGACTCCCCGTTGTTGTATCAAGTAATGATAACTATTTGCACATCATTAGGAAATCAAAGCGGGTATTTTGGCAAATGGTGCCCGCGGGGTAATATTTTATTATAACCAAAGGCAATCGGATTCATGAGCTAATGGCAATAAAGATTTTATGTTTGCAATACAGGGTGTATATCAATGTAACCCAAATATAGCATTTGCATTTAAAATATATTACTAAACCTATGGATTTCACTCAACCTTTGTGTTGACTTTTTAGCATATTTTATCTCAGGTAACTAATGGCACGGAGTGATGAGGACACGAAGATGGAAAAAAAACGTATCATTCAAATGTTGTATTTTAGATTCTGGAAACCTCTCGTTTGTAAAAACTCTGAAGAAATAATGAATGATAACTTATTTTCAAAAACGACTCTTTTGATTCGTTTTCTATGATTATGACTGTTGTACCCTTGAAGTAATACCCCAGATTAGCTTCCGCTGCTATATGTAAAAATGGGGGTGTTACAGATTTGGTATCAGAGCCTACGTTATAGAGAACAAGGTTAAAACCTTAACTATAACTACTTTTCTTTTTCCATCCAAGAAAGTCCTCCGTGCCGCTATATTTCCCGGAATGGTATGTAAAGTTACATAACTATTATATTACTAAATAAATAACTTATGTTATTTACTGCTGGGTTATTAACAGAACGATGTCTTCCCCCGATCATCCTATTTCTAATTTGGAGGATGTCTTTTCTTCTAATTTCCCAAACTATGTTCCTCCGGCTTCACCGGATTATGTCCCGACCTCTCCAGGGAAAACTTACTCCAGTGCTTCCAATTCATTTGGAATTGTCCCATCTAAATTTTCACGTCCTTTTTGTTATTTCTCGATGATCCCTTATGAAAAGCCTTACAAGCTTTTATACTGAAAAGACACCCAATCCGTCTCCATTTATCTACCACTAAAATCAGAATTTTTCCTTCTTCTAGAGGACTCCTTTCACAATGCAGTTGTCTCATCTACCCATTCCAACCTCAAGCTCTGAGATTGGTGAAACTTCCGGAAATCAGCTATCAAATGTCCGAGAACAAATTTCAGGGATATCAAGGTTATCTAGGAAGAAAGGCCTCCTAAACGTTTTGAACAATTGAAAATGGATAGAAGGTTTGGTATAAGGAACAATTTCATCCAAACAATGATTTGTACGCATTGGCAGCAGAACTCCAGTAAGCCCTTACTCAGTCATAACTCGGAGTAAAGCAATTGGATCCAACATAAGATCTCTTAGCTCGTTACCAGAATCGCAGAATTGGCCAAAAGTCATCAAGATATGGAAAATCTAGTCACCAAGAAATATAAAAAACTCATGAAACTCTATCATCGAACTTCAGAACGCATTCAGTATCTTCTAGTTTTTAGTTTCTAGTTTATATTCAGTCTTAGTTTATACCTAGCCACGGGATGTGTGGTATAAATTTAAAGACATGTCTAATCTTGACTATGTACAGTAAAAAGGCAAGTTGTTCTAATATAAAGGCAATCCCGTTTCATACCTTGTTGTTTTTCCTGCTTTATTGCATCGCATCATCCATCCATCTTCATTTATTCATCATTCCTTCATCCATCATTCATCTATCATACGCATATTATACTATCAATTAGCCATAAACATATATCCATTGCTTAATATCTTCATTGTTAAATATGATTAAAGTTTTAAAACTGAGATGCTATCTTTAAATATTTTGAGCATTACTCCTTCATTCTTATTACGTGTTATCTTTTGTTGATAGAATGCCTCCAAAAAGAGCATCAACAACGGAAGCACCAGCTATGACTCAAGACGCCATTAGAAAGTTAGTAGCTGATAGTTCCCTCGGGCTCTACGAAGCTCAAGCTGCGGACAATGTCAAGTGTTGTATCCCAATAGATCACCGGTCCTACTGGAGCTCCTGCAGTGATAATAGGAAACTAAAAGAGTTTTATCAGGCTGTAACATCTTCTACTTAATGGTACGAAGGGACCAGTAGGTCTTATTCGTGGTTTGAACGAATCCGAATCAGTATTCTCTCGTGCAGATGTGCGAAGAAAACAAAGTAACTTTTAGCTATGGTACTTTAACTGACGATGCTTGGTCCTGTTGAATGCTAATGCCAGCCTATGGGATAGAGCAAGCCAATAAATCACTGGACTGAGTTAAAAAGGCTTCTGACAAACAAGTATTATCCTCGGTCTGAGATCAGGAAAATAGAAGAAGAACTTTACAATCTGATTGTAAAGGGAAATGATCTTAAACCTTATGTTAGAAGATTCCAAGAATTAACGGTTCTATGTCCAAACATGGTGCCAAACAACGATAAACTCTTGGAAGCTTTTATCGGAGGTCTACCTCGAAGCATTGAAGGAAATGTTACTGCCTCTAAACCTAAACTTTAGGCGAGGCCTTAACATAGCTAAGTCTAATGGATCAAGTAACTAAGCATGCTCCAATACAAGTATCAAGCGACAACAAAAGAAAGTTTGACGACAGAAGAACTTTCAACAACAGCTCCCGCAGCAACAACAACTACCGCAACACATATAATCGGGGGGGGGGGGGGTACTTTAATTGTCGACAAAAGAACAAGACAAGAAGTTGGTAGCGCTTGCTATTCTTCATCAAAAAAATGGTAGGTATGCCAGAGATCTCCCTCTGTGTAAAAGGTGCAATTACCATCACACCGGACCCTGTACTGGTAGGTGTAATAATTGCAACAGAATGGGCCATCTAAGCAAGAACTGCCGAAGCAAGAAGCCAGCCACCGGAAGTAATCAACTCCCAGTGACAGTGGTTTGCCATGCCTGTGGTGAGAAAGGACACTACACAAATCAGTGCCAAAAGACCAACATTAATGCCCAAGGAAGAGCCTACATGCTGAGAGATAAGAATGCCCAACAAGACCCAAACGTCGTTACGGGTATGTTTCTCCTAAATCAGCATTCTGTCACGGGTATTATAGATTCGGAGCTGATAGAAGCTTTTATATCCTTATCGCTGCCTCTATGCTAAAATATTCCGTCTATTACAGTTGGTACCTTTTTATAATATCGAAATGGCCTGCGGAAACTTAGTTATGCACATACACTCTTATTAAAGTTGCACTCTAACTTTGCTTATCTCTACCTTTTGAAATCGATCGGCATGGCCAATTAAATGGTAAGTTTGACTGTCATTGGTATAGATTGTTATCCAAATACATGCCAAATGTCTCTGTGACGAGAATTATATAATAATAATAATCATGAATGTTGGTGGCATGATATATTTGGATAACAATCTATACCATGAAACTTCGTACCCACCCCTAGAACAATTCATCTCACTAAACCCCCTTAACACCAACCACCCCCTCACCACCCACCCCCCCCCACACCACACCCCACCACCACACCCCCCCCACCCCCCCCCCCCCCCCTCCCCCCACAAACGTTGATTCACATTCCTATCGAGGTGAAACTCTAATCATCGAGGTGATCGAAGTAAAACTCGACTAAATTCTATATCTTGCATAAAACCGAAATAAGTATATTCTGGGTTGTCAAGTTTTATGATCAAGTTTGAGAGAAAGCAGGAACGAGAAGAGACTTGAAGACATTTCGTAGTCAAAGAATTTTCCAGACGTCTTTCCTGAAGCTCTAACCTGGTATCCCTCCATTTTCGCCAAGTAGAATTCCAAATTGAATTAATCCCGGGAGCAGCACTATAGCTCGAAACCTTTTAGATTAGCTCCTTCGAAAGCAGGAGTTGTCTAACAACTCGAAATCAAACGGCCGAGGTTTCATTGACCAAGTACATCGCCTTGGGGCTCTTGTTATTTGTAAAAAGAAAGACGGATCTTTTTGAATGTGTATCGATTACCGAGAGTTTGACTAAATTTCTATAAAGAATCGTTACCAATTACCCAGGTTCGATGAATTATTCGATTCAACTTCAAGGTTCAAGAGTATTTATCAAAACTCAACTTAAGATCAGGTTATCATCAACTAAGAGTAAATGGGGAAGAAAGTTAATTCTTGACTGCTTAGAACGAGATACGGACACTCATGGAATTTCAGGTCATGCATTTGGGGTTAACAAATGCACTGTCTGTATTCATGGATATCATTTGAATCGTATTTGTTAACCTTATCTGTATAAGTTGTTATTGTGTTCATGGATGATATTCTTATCTATTCTCGCAACGAAGAAGAAACATGCAAGTCATCTAGAATATTTGGAATTACTCAGAAGAGAGAATTTGTATGCCAAATTCTCCTAAATGTGATTTCTAGATTAAATATCGTACAATTTTCTTGTCATCTCATCGATAAATAAAGGGATTCATTTGACCCTGCCAAGATAGAGCGTTAAGAATTGGACATCTCCGCTACACCCACAGAAGTGCGGTCAATTTTTGGACTTGCCGGCTATTATCGAAGATTTATTGAAGTTTTTCATAGATTGCAAGCTTTGACTAAAGTAACTTGTAAAAATAAGTGTTATATCTGGGGGAGATCAAGAATCAGCTTTATCAATCCTTAAACAACACTTGTGAATGGCACCAATCTTAGCATTACCAGAAGGAAACGATTTTTTATTTTTCGTTTACTGTGGGCTATCTCTTCCAAGGGTAGGAGCTGTACTATGCAACGAGAAGAAGTCATTGATTATGCATCTCGACAACTCCAAAACCTCTGAGAAATATACCACATCACGATCTCGTATTAGGAGCAATAATATTCGCCTTAAAATCTAGAGACATTTCTATACGGTACCAAAGCTGTATAGTTTTCAATGTTCACAAGAGCCTTCAAATATTCTTCGTTTAAAAAGAACTGAATAGAGGCAACGCCGTTGATGGTTAGAACTACTCGCAGATTATGTTTGTGAATTTGTTATTATTCCGGGAAGGCAATGTTGTAAGCAGTTGACATTAAGTCGAAAGAAAGAATCAACAACTTCGAAGTTCGAGCATTTAATCTTGACGTTCATCCAAATTACATTTGAATATCTCGGAAGCCCAAAATAAAGCCTCAAAGAAGAAAATGTCAAAAACGAGAACCTACGAGGAATGGACAAATCATTTGAAATTCGTCCTGATGGAACTCGCCATTTTAAAAACCGAAGCTGATTACCACTTTTTGGTGGTTTAAGAGACTTAATCATGTACGAGTCTCATAAAATTCCAAATATTATATTACTCCGAGTTCCTGATAAGAGTGTACCATGACTTAAGGAACTCTTTGGATGGCACTAACATGAAGGCAATCATCGCAGGATATGTTAGCAAGTGTTTGACATGTTCTAGAGTTAAAGCAGACAGAAGAATGTCAATAGCTCCTGGGCTTATTGTACAACAGAAAATTTATGTGGAAATGACAAAGTATAACAAATGGATTTCCATACACAAAGCTACCCAACCTTAAGACGAACATGTACCATCCTGGGTCATTGTCGATCGTCCACAAATCATCTCATTTTTTACCATTGCGAGGCGAATGATCAGTATGGAAACTTTCATTTTCAAGGTTACTAAATCAAAGAAATAGGCTTCTCGACATTGGCGTGCCAATTCTCTATCAATCTCGGATCATGACAGTCATTTCACATTCCAGATTTGGCAGTCATTGCAAATGCTTAGGTATTCAACCTAGACAGGAGTACAAATATCACCATAAAACCGATGGACAAAGTGAAAGATAAATCCAAAAATCTTGAAGACAGGCTACGGTGCTTGTGTCATAGATTTCGGGAAAGGATGGATTAAAATTTACCATGGTTAGATTTTATATAAAACCAGTTATCATTGCCAATATCAAGGAGCCCATTCGAAGCACTTTATGACGAAAGTGTAGATCACCTGTTTGCTGGGGCTGAAGTTGAGATTCTCAACTTATACAGGACCATAAATAATTAAGAAACCACTCGAATAGATGGTACAAATTCGCCACGCTTGAAGCTGCAAGAGATAGACAAAGAAGTTACGCCATGGCTTAAGGCGTGAAGCCTTTAGAATTTCCAAGTTGGCAATCGTGTAATGATTGAAAGTTCACTCTCGCATGGGTATTTTTCGATTCGGAAATGAGGAAAGCTAAATCCACGGATACATTGGACCATTTAAAATTCTTGAACGAATTGGCACAGGGCTACAGTCTAGAGCTTCCGAAGAGCTTAGTTAGTATTCCACAATACTTTCCACGGTTCACATTCAAGAAGGATGTTTATGACGAATCTCTGTTATTACCAATGAAGACTTCAAGCGACGATAAGCTTAAACTTGTAGAAGACCAGTAGAAGTTATGGACCGTGAGATCAAGCAACTCAAGCGAAGTCGTATCCCTATAATCAAAGTACAATAGAACTCTAAAAGAGGACCAGAGTTTACATGGGAACGCGAAGACGAAATTCGATGCCAAATATCCTCATTATTTTAATCATCACTTCAAGTTCAATTAAATCTGGGACGAGATTTCTGTAGGGTGGTGGAATTATAACAACCTCAATTTTCATACTAATGTAAATAATCCATCCTATTAAGTTGTGTTGTACAATCTATCATTATATATGAACTCACCTTTTTCTGGGCAATTTTCGCTTTAATTAATTACATTACTTTGCACTTACTCAAGATTGCCATTATAAAAACCCATGGCATAATCAAGAAACGGACTCGACAACCTTCATAATGGCAATCATATCTCTCATATATGTTCAATCAAACATCATAACATATCAAGTCAATATCACAATTTAATTATTCCAAGTACATTACTACTCTGATGTATCTTTTTATTATTACAACATCATATCAAAATAGGCTTTAAACCATTATCGGATGCCCTAAACCCTAACTTTATGGAAGGGTTAACTATTAAAGTGAATGTACAAGCTACTAAAGCATGTGTACAGGTAATATAACATCTCAATTGAAATATTAATCTCTTTAAAATCAAAGTACAAAGTACCTTAAAAGCTCAATGTAAAAGTCGTTATGCTCATTCTATTAATTGCGTTTTCTAATTTTTATTCCATTGGTTACGTGTGTAAGCACTAGTCAAATTTATATATGTATAGTAATAATCCGTGGACTCTTCTTTCAAATTAATTCTTCAAACAAGAGAATTGTAATAGGGTGCAAATCACACTTAAGAAAAACACATTACTATATTTGTACCGGGATGTATTTTCTTCTCGGGTCGTATCCCAACGAAGTCGTGAATTGAAATTCAGGAATAATTTAGATTCGAGTCAAGAATGAATAAATGATTTTTGAATTTTGAATTACACTACGAATATAATAGCTCAATTAAACTATAGAAATGATTAAAGAATTAAAAACGGTTAACTAATACGAAAAATTAACAAACGTGAATTAAAAATGCGAGCTAAAACTAGAATTTAAAATCTAAAGCACTAATACTAACAAATTTTATACCTAAAAATCACAAATTTAAAAAGAAAATTTTAGGAACTAAATGAATAGATTTTTTAGCTATTTTTGGAATTTTCTAGATTTTTTTAAAGAAAATGAATTAACTAAAAAATAAATTTTTTCTAAAAATTAACACTAAAAATCTATTTTTATTTTTCAAAAATACTAGAATGAAAAAGAAAATTATTACTAAAAGAATTAAATTTTTCCAACTATTTTTCTATTTTCTATGAATTTCTTAAGAAATGAAATTACTAAAAACCTATTTTAATTTCTAGAAAATACAAGTTTAATTGGAAAAATAAAGAAAAATGATATTTAACTACTGAAAATGTGCAGAAAAGTAATGGTATAAAAATGCCCAATTTTTACTAATCAATTGAACCCTAATTTTGCTTATTAAAACCTAAACCCTAATTTTATTAAACTAATATTAAGAAAATTAATTCTGTTTTATTTAGCCTAAAAGAACAGGGTAGAAAGTGCAACAAATGAAAATAAAGGGTAGGCGGGGAAAGTAACAAAAATTTACACTATAATGAAAACAGCACACCCTTAACTATCGAGAAAATACCAAACAGACCCTACGACTTAAGCACAATTTAGCTTATTACAAAAGTGAAAATAAGCAAAAACTTAAAACAGAAAAGTTACTCCTGAGCTTTTATACTACAACTTTAACAAAAGCACTTTGACATTTTATCTACTGAATAAGCAAGAAATTAAGCTTTTAAACCTGTGCTACAGAAACTATGGTTTTCCTTTGAAATTCCAACTTTTCTAAACTTTGGCTTATTTCTAGCTGACTACTCAATGAAAATAAAATCCAAAAGAAACTACATGAAACTTATGATGTGTACTAAGGATATCTGAAAAGAAATAAGCCTAAAGAAAACTAGATAAACAAGAAATTTGCTCCTAAAAATTTAAGGTTCAGAATAAGCTACTCTTCTTAAGTAAATCTCAATTTGCTATACTACTCAAATAAGCACCTGAGAAACTGAACTTTTGGATTTAAGCTAAGTGGTGACTCTATATCAAGACTAGCTATTTGGATTTTAATGAAGATTAAAAGATAATGAGAAATAAGCAAAAATTCAGTAACAGTTTTTTTTAAAGAAAAAGAAAATTTTCTTGCTGTCAAGTTTTTAAAAGCAAAATTTCTCCTGACAATTTAAACTTGAAAATGAAAATTGACCACTGTCTTAGTTAATGCTATACTAAAACTATCTCAACTCTAAAATTAATCTTCTAATCTCTACTCTTGCTTGCTTAAAATGTTACTCAAGTTCAGCAGTATCAACAGTCCTAACTATTATTAGTGTAAAGTTAACACTCAAACTCTACTAGTTGCAGGTTTAACAATTTGGTAAACCCTGACCTAGACTACTTGCTAAGGATATACCAACACCATTTAACTAACATTAGACCTTTAAGAAGCTTGAATCAAATTCCACAATTCCTCATTCACACTTAAAATGCCCTGGTGCAGGCAGTAGCTTTTTAAGCTTTAAATCTTGAAAATCTACAATCTAACTTTTCAAAACCTTTTTAAAACTTGAAAACTTTGAAAACCTCAACTATGTAAAATACTTTGACAGAATCCTGTTGACTTTTAAAGTCAACAACACCTTATCCCAAACACTACTTAACATAAACTGTCCCAACTAAACTTTACTTAAAATCTATTTTAAAACTAAAACTGCTAAAACCTTTTATCTACTCAGTCTTAAACTCAACTAATTAAGCTATCTAAACAATAAAATCTACAGCTTATGTTCTAAAAAACACTAGTTACTCAGCTAAGCTCAATCTTCTAGATGACAGAATTTAAGACATGAAATCTTAATGATTTCTAACTATAACAGCTTTGAAGCAATGGAATCCCTAAGCTAACTAAGCTATATTGAACAGACTTAAACACAAAAAGTAAACACAATAAGCTACTGAATTAAGCTATTTGAATACTGAAATCAAAAATCATGAAGCTCAACCTTTGAATTTGTAGTCTCTGACCCTAGCCACTCTTTCTGAGTGAGTGACCTTTAAAGATCAATGTCCTAATGGCTCCTAGCCTCTAGACCAAAAGCACTTAGCTCAATAAGCTTCTTTGTGCTTATTCTTCTTATTTCTTCCAAAATCAATCAAGCTAAACTCAAATGAACATAGTTTAACAAAGATAGAAAAATTCAGTATTTAAAAAGCTTTTGACAAAATTTGAACAACTTTTGAACAAAAGAAAACAAAATAAGCTCAATTGAGCTTATTACAAGATTATTAGCTAAATCTGGCTTATAACATGTAAACTTGAACACAAACACAACTCAACTAGTTTTATTGCTTTAAGAAAGAATAGTACAAGACAAGAAACAGAAGGTACAAACGACTTGAAAGTTTAAAAGCTCAATTTAAAAAGGTGAACGGTAAAAGTAAAAATTTAAAAGGAAAATTTACAAAAAACTGAACTAACTCTCTCTCTTTAACTGAATAACAAGCTCCTATTTATAGGTAAAGGTGAGGAGAAGATTGAGAACTCCAAGCATTCCTAGCAGTTGGATGTCTTTTTCTTGAATCTTAGCTGTTGGATGTGATGGGTGAGGTGTTCAGACCAATGGGAGGCTGCCACGTCATAAAAATGACGTGGAGATTGTAAATACGAGGTGGGGGAAGAGTAGGGAGAGCTGGGGAAGAAGAAAAGAGGGATTTGGGCTTGTTAGGGTTTTGGCGGGAAAAGTCGTTATAAGGTTGTTAGAAGGAAAAGTTAAATTGCGTTTGTGTTTGAAAGTTTGGGTTAATTGCATAACAAGTCCTTGTGTTTCTTTTTCAAAAGTGTAATATATAAGTGAG
>BQNB010109150.1:0-22812 GCA_026074375.1 Tanacetum coccineum | reverse complement strand
TCATATTCCCAATGACAAATAACCTTTTTTGTTTTTCTACTACAACCAATCACGTGTCAAAATCTCCATCTTACATTTCAATACCCAGTGGCGGCTCAACCTCCTCGGAGGCCTAAAGCGAAGCCCTAAGACGAGGCCTTTTTATCGAAGTTATATGTTGAAAATTTGTTTATTTAAAATTTACCTTTTCAATTTTTTATGTGAAATCTTTGATTAGTTTCTCAAAATCAATATAGTATGATATTTCATTTACAATTGATAATTGAGCAATTAAATCTGATTTTGGTGACACTTTACATCGTTGATAACTTTTAATTAGCTTTAACTTTGAAATACTTTTTTCTGCTTAAGAAATAGTTACAAAAATGGTTAACATTATTCTATATGCCACATAAGTATTACCGAAAGAGTTTATATTTATAATTTAATTAAGTATATCAATGGGGTACTAATTTTTGATTAGTTTCTCGAAATCAATATAGTATGATATTTCATTTGTAATTGATAATTGAGCCAATAAATCTGATTTTTGTGACATTTCAGATCGTTAATAACTTTTAATTAGCTTTAACTTCAAAATAATTTTTTCTGCTTAAGAAAATGTTACTGAAATGGTTAACATTATTCTATACGCCATATAAGTATTACGGAAATAATTTATATTTATTGTAGGATCGATATACCTTAGTATAATAAGCCTTTAGCTTGTAAAGGATGTTACTTCCTTGAATAAATCCAAGTCAATAACAATGAAACACTGATATAATACTATCAACTATGCGGAAACTAGTTAACAGTATCAAGAAGAACACACAATGATTTCACAAACGATTTTGTATTACCACACCTTGAATCTACCTAAGAATGCAGATCCCTAATACAATACTTATCTCTAATACTTCTAACTAATGCTTTTTGTTGTTGTTGTTCGTATGTGTATCATTCTAATGCCTTCCTAGATATCCTTTTATAAACGTAAGGATAACTCTAGTAGGTGTACAGTCCTTGTATGACACAAATACTAATTAATACTAATCACTAAATTAACTGTTACATGATAATAACTATTTAACTGATAATCCTTTGAAGTTCCTTTATTATCGGCAGTACTTCGACTTTCTCATACTAAACAGGCAGTACTTCGATCTTCTATTTAGCAGTACTTTGAACTTCTGACTTATCAGTACTTTGACCTTCTAACTCGTATTTCCCAACAAGCTTCATAGCTTTTAACTTCTTGACAAGCTTGAATATGGCAAAACCTTTAACATCAGTATTCCATTTCTCTTCAATCACTTGGTTAAATTCCTTTTTATCTACAACATAGTTTGCAAATCTAAAAGACCTAGAGGAGGCTTTTAGAGATTTGGAACAGGTAAGGATATCAGGACTGTGATCAGACATGTGGAAGAAAAACAACATGAGCTCTTCTATGCACATCAAAGAACTCTTCATTTCCTATAACCCTATCAATCTTTTTAAGAACACTAGCATTATGATTCAGCTGACTCTTAGTCCAGGTGTAATGGAGACCGGTACTAGAAATATCATCAATTTTTAAATTGTTAACACAGTCCTGAAACACCTGTATATGTTGGTTCTTGTAAGACATGCCCTCAAAATGGTCTTCAAAGTTTAAGCTCACATTAACATACTTCATTAACACCCATGGATTGTTGTTACATATGGACTTATAAGTACTCAAGTCAGCCCATAATTGCCTTCTTAATCTTCCCACAGTTTCAGCATGAATGAAGGTACAAAGTAGTCTTTCTCTAGTGCTAAGAATCTCCACCAGGCATAACATGGCTTGATCAGAAGTATGAATCATCATACAATGAATCTTACTACTGTCCCATCCCACCATAATTCTACACCCTTTATTGAAGACATGAGCGTTATCTAACCAGCTCCATCTGCCAAAGACTTTATCACCAATTCTTTTAACTTTAGAACCTTTAAGTCTAGATTCTAAAATGGCATAAATACTCAGCTTCTCATCAAAAATTAAATTCTTAACAGCATTCTGTTTAGAGATCTTCCCTAAACCTCTAGCATTCCATGATGCAATTTTGAAATCCATATACTCAGTTAAATATGGTACCACTTCTCCCCCCTGAATCATTCAACACATTAGCATAGCTAGGAATCAAATCATTCTTTGCCACTTTACTAGGAGATCCATTCAAATCAACATATACATCATTTACTTTTTCAATTAACTCATTTACATCTACATTTGACCCCTCCTCATTAGGATTATCAATCAAAGCAGAGAATTTATTTGCAATCCTTCTGATGTTATCAATCACTTCTTTATTAACATTCCTTCCATTTGGGCTTCCTTTATCCACCTTATTACCATTAACAACTCCCTGCACTTAATTTTTTTGTCCCATACTACTCACCACATTTGTATTTTCTTTAATAATAGGTTTGTAAGTCACAGTATTCTTTTTAATCACCTGATGGTTTTTTACATTCTTAACAGGCTGTTTGGCATTATAAGAAGTTTGCTTCCTACTCTTTACTTGCACAAAATCATCATTCATATCATTCTTTTTAGCCTATGCTTTCTTTCTTTCCTCTTCCTTATTAGCTTCTTTAGTCTCTTCCACGGTTTTAGGCCTACAACCACAATTTTCAATCCTATGTCCAAACACTGAACAAAAAGAACACACGGGTGGTTTCCAGTCGTATTTCACTTTCACGTTCTTTCTCCCAGTTTCCATATTATCTTTATTCTTATACATAATTTCAACTTGATTAGGCAGCCCCTTGCATGCTTCAACTTCTATAAAAACTCTAGCAAATCCCACTCTTCCATTCCCCATATTACACATATTTGTTGTAACTCGATCCATTATCAAAGGAGTCCCCAAGTCTACTGGCAATAGCACTTTTACCCCTAGTATTCCAGGCTTCCAATGGTAAGTTCCTAAATTTCACCCACAAAGGAAGTTTCTTAGGCTCAGCTCTATCAAGGCATACTGTTAGGTCCTATTTCTGCACAAACATAGGTTTTCCATTGACCACCCATGGTCCATTTTCAATTACAGATTGGATAACTTTCCTCATTTTTAAACTTGAATAAGAAACATCATTCCCATTTGGCATAACATGTTTCAAACCAAATTTACCTCACATCCTATATAGATTGTAACCGAGTTCCTGGTAAGACATCTTATAACCCACAAAGTAGCCACAAACAGTTAACTCCTATTTTTTACTCTCTTCCTTAACAATTTCATCATTAAAAATCACCACTTCCACTCCATCATCTCCAGCTTTAGTTGGAATTAGAGTCAATTTATTATCTAAACAGTTATTCAAAATTCTAGCATATGAGCTTTTAACTTTCTCACTTGAACCAGTACTCATAGCAGGTTCATCACTTACAACGCAATTATCAACATGCTCTTGATTCATCAATTCCTCATTCACTATGTCATTCTTATCCTTATTCTCCTCATTTCTTCTGTTTTCAACTTCAACATCTTCCTCTACACTCTTATCCTGATCCACACATTCATTTCCTAATTCAACATCCATTTCCTTTCCAGGACCATTAGCACCCCCAATTTCATCATTCAACCCCTTATTTTTTTTTCTTCTTGATTTTTGTTATTTTTGTACCATAATCAGAGTCAACAAACTTAATCGGAACCCTAATTTGACCTTTTTCATTATGCCTACTAGTAGACATGATGATTGTACACTACAGAGTCTATAACATACAGTAACAGAATAGCAATAGCAGAACATTACGCAAAAACAGAGGTATAATTTTGAAAGACGATTTTGGCGCCAAAATTACAAAATTGGGGGTTTTGAATTATAACAATAAGTGTTCTAATATCCCATGCTTTCTGTGTCATAACATAACATGCCTCGATAGTCCTTAATCTGGACCTTCCAAAGACCTTGTTTTGTTAAAATTATCGAGGACAATATATCCCAATTAAGTATCTTCATAAGGTTAAAGTACCAACAAAACTATGTCAAGACGTCAAGTATGCGTAAAAGATCTAGAATCAGCTGGCTGCTTGATCAAAAAATGTGATAA
Source organism: Tanacetum coccineum (assembly GCA_026074375.1). Classification (NCBI taxonomy): domain Eukaryota; kingdom Viridiplantae; phylum Streptophyta; class Magnoliopsida; order Asterales; family Asteraceae; genus Tanacetum; species Tanacetum coccineum. Next base: position 18,746 of record BQNB010109150.1, on the reverse strand, counting down.
TCACCAACTAGAAGAAGCAAAAGTCAATATATATAACGCGTTTTGACCCGCAATTTTATGACCTAGAAGGTCAATCACTTTTATTGTTTGTTTAAAGTGTACAAGTCAAATGAAACCTTTTAATGTCAATGCAATAAAAAACAAGTCCCCAATTATTCTTTATATTAGAAAGTATAGAGTCAACCTTGTAGTTTCCAAAATAAGATGATTAAGTCGAAATTGGTGTTTGAATGAGTAAGATGACATCACCAAGTTTCAAGTTCGAGTACAACATATGGTTCCAAATTATTTATTTAATTATATGTCATGTTTGTAGGGTGCAAAGCTAAAAGAGTTTCTGGTAAGGTAATCAAAGATGATGTGAACTAGCGTTATGGACGATTTCGTCCAAGTGCCACCTCTAGTTTAGCATAGAGCAGTCACTCGCAGCGTTGAATATCTTCAAACGACTATGATCACAATTATTGCTTTGTAACAATGTAGTCGCGACTCCCCTTTTAGATATATCTCAACAAATCCACAACTTTCTTTTGCCATGGCAGATTCAAACGTACTATTGGAATGTTTTAAGTAATGTCCAACGATTAATATATTTTTAACTCTTAAGAATCACAAGAATCTATACTCCACTAGTTAAAAATTCAAGCATAAAAAATAATAACCAAAAGCCAGACTTATGTCTCGTTGATTAAGTTAAACAATAGGTTTGACAATAATTAGAATAATTATGTGTAGTTTAGGAATATATATGCAAGTCAACTGATAATATGTTTTGACTTACGAGTTAGTATAACTTATTAGTTTAATGGTAACCAGTTTTGTGTTGTGATAGTCAAATATAAATTTTAATCTTATAATGTCAAACGGAAGTGGAGAATCATCATCAAATCTGTCATAATCTTTGGTTACAACAAACAAGATACTATGTTGATATAAGTTAGCGTACATTTGTTTCCTCATAACCTCCATGATGAATGCTAATGTTAGATATGCCACCGATTCCTCAAAAAAATCAATTTTTTTTGTATTCCATCAAGCTTAAGCGCATAATCGTGTGTCTACAAAATCATAGTTGCAAATGCAACCAAAATCTCTCTTAACACATCATATAATGCAACCAAAATCTCTCTTAACGCATCATATAATCTTTTCGGGATTGTGAAAATCCATTTTTAGTTGATAATAAGAGTAACAAATAGGAACGTTTCAAGTTAGTGTATTCTTTTGTCAGAGCGGAGGGAGTGGTCGGCTGTTAGCCTGGCGCTAAGCTTTGGCGCGAGAAAAGGCCATGGCGCACAACTCCGTGGCTCGCGTCAAACCTTCTCATGCCGTGGCTAACAGCCACCGCGAAACTTTTTTTTTCTTTTTTGCTTTTTTGTGTTTCCTGTGTGTTTGTGTGTGTGTATGTTTGTGTTTTTATGTTTGTGTTTGATGATAAAGCTTTTGTGTATTTTTGTCCATAGCTGCGTGTTCTATGTCCAGGAAGAAGAAGAAGAAAGAAGACAGGGAAAGAGGAAAAAATGGTGTTTTTTTTTAAACCTTGTTGTTATTTTAAGTTGACATTTTAGCCCCTCATTGTTTATTTCTTTTTACATATTATGCTTTTTATTTTTATGTAACATTTTTTTTATTAATGTAATATTTTTAATTTCAATGAATTTTATTTTTAGTTATATAAATAAGTGTATTTTAAATAAATATGAAGAAAAAAAAATTAAAAATATATAATAAAAAAATGCTATGACACCAGAATTTTGGTGTCAAACCAATGCCACTGAATTCTGATGCCATAGCATTTCTAGTGTCAAACTCTCTTTTGCTGACGTGTCATCACTTTCTGAGTTTGATATCAAAAAGTTTGGCACCACCACTCCCGGTGCTCTCATGACATATTTAGAGTAAGAGTATCATCTCTATCCAGGTACATATAATCATAGCATAGCATCATTCATTTGTTGAACCTTAGGGATAACCATTTCACCACACCACCTCTATCATACATACAACATTACACGGCGCGAGAATTGAAACGTTTAATATTCATCCATTAATATATTTTAAACGCTTCGAGTCACAAGAATCTATACTCTACTAGTTAATTATTCGAGCATACAACTAATAACTAAAGGCCAGACTTATGTCTCGTTTATTATGTAGTTTAATTATGAATGGAAAATTAAGTGGAAACAAAAGTCAACCACTTCCAGAAGTAAAGGGAAAACATAAATAGGAGTATATATATTTAAATATATGCAAGTCAACTCATAATACGTTTTGGGGGGGTTTAACCAACAAGTTTACGCTTAGTTTAAAAGTCAAACACTTTTATGTTGTGATAGGTAAATAGATATTTTAATCTTGTGAAGTCAAACTGAACTGGAGAATCTTCATCAAATACTCTGTCATAATATCTGGTTACAGCAAACAATATATGAAAGATATGAGGTAGTGTACATTTGTTATAAGTGAGAATCCGTCATATAATCTCCAATATGATCTCGTTGGGACTGTAATTTTGTGAAAATCCCATTTTTTTTAATTGATAATAGAATAACGTCAATTATCACTCATTAAAACTATCATCTCCCTTATAAACACTCGCTTACTCGTGCATTATTTGTAAATGGAAAACTAACCCTCTTCACACTAACCGGTTCACAGTCGACATCTAAAAAATAAATCACATAACAAAATGACTAAAGAGCTATAGACGATTCGAACTCATGGTACATGTCATCCACAGTTAAGCCATTATAACAAGGACAAAATGTTATGTGGGTAGTCAAAACAGATTTTCATCATGGAGGGCTGAAACGGTTTCTTTTGGCAGAGGATTGACTTTGGTTCGATCAGTACTTGGTAGCCTTTCTCTATACTCTCTTTGTCAGCTCGAGAACTACTGGTGTACATAGACATAAATGTAATACTAACATCAAACTTTCACGGACAAGACAATTACAAAATGCAATTTTTCCTTTCCCATGCCGGTTTTATAGGGAGATTTTTATATGAAAGCGAACTCACAATTTGAAAGTGTTTGACTTTTAAACTCACAACCTAAGGACTTGAATAATAAGTAACCAACCATAAATTTCATAAGTGTCCGATTCATCATTCCACTTAATGCTACCTAGTTTTTCTATCAACCAAACTATATCACACCACGAAATTATAGGTTGGACATCAATTCAATCATTAAAGAAATTAGTAATGGAACATCAAGATGAGCTTATGAGTACAAATATTGGCTTCTCTCGTAGTCGATCCCGACCCTGAAACCAAAGAGAATTTACCAATACATAAGAATTGTTTTGTAGCACCACATATATCTTTACACAGATTATCTCTATCAGCAGATTGAAAGTAGAGGTGGCAAAGTGTCATTTTTTTTTAATATTTAACTGGTTTTGACTCGACCTTACGAGTCGACTAATCCAAGGGCGACTACCATTTTGGATAGCCCGGAGTCGGCGTAGGTGAACCTCCGTGGCCACAAAGGGATTATTTTTCTCCCCATAGGACTATAACCCTTGACCTCCACTTTGAAGGCTAATATTCTTACCCTGGGTCACCCCTTGTGTTTAAAAATTAACAGGTCAAATAGGTTGTGTAATGGATCAAAAGAGTCTGGGTTGAGAAAATAAAAAACTTTATAGTCCATGTCTAAATGGGTTGTTTGGTCGACCATTGAACACTAACTTGATTACAAAGACTATACATTCTGAATATTAATCTATTTTTTCTAATGCAGGGATTTTAAAGGTCATCAGCAGTAAAAATGTAAAATATACATTCACCTTCACCCAGTTGACACATTTGACCCGTTACAGTTCAACACATGTGGTAGAAGTTGAGGTTTCCCCTATCTATAAAAAGCGAGGAGGGTGTACCTTTAGATCAGCTAATTCAATGACACAAGCACACTCGACTATATTCGCTCCCACCCGCTCTACAGTACATGAAAAAAGGTTGAAAGAAAAAGCAATATTAACAGTTTTGCTCAAGCTTTACATAAGAATAAGACACCATGTTGGATGGGCTTAGGTGGCAAAAGTTAAGAAAAAAATTAATATTGATTAAAACACTGACCAAGTAGCTTGACTGCAGCAGCCAAAGTCCCACCAGTTGCAATCAAATCATCAATTACAAGCGCACGTTCACCCGTCTGTACAGCACCAACATGCATCTCCATCGTGTCCGTTCCATACTCCAAGGAGTATTCTTTGATATACCAGTCCTACAAGAGAACATACACACGGTCTTTACTATAACGCTTGAAGACTTGATATTCAAAAGTATACCACACAAATACAGTTAGAAAACTGAGTTGCTTCTGATGTATCAAACTCAATTTGAAGTTAGTAACACCTATAAAAAACTTGCTTTTTGTTTGTTATGTTGTAATTTCTGTACATGGTTTTCAAAAAGTTCAATTTTCATTATTATGTATTTACTTTTCGGCATTCTATAAATAGAGCTATTTTTGGTTGCCTTTGTATAAATTAAATAAGACTTGCTTTGTAGGATAGATAATCAACGAACTTATATGATACAGAGAGGAAACAATAATTGATCGAATTTATAGGTGGCGAAGTTGGCCATAAACAACGCACATTGGTACTTGTTGGGTTTTCTCATAGGTACGAATTTAGCACCCAGAATGGCGATGCTATTGGATGGACCAAAAAAATGGAATCCTCTTGCTTCGCAACGCCTTGTTATTGTTTGTACAAAATTCGTCTATTGGCCGTTTAGTAAAGTTTCGAAGTCCTTTGTCGGGTCGGGCCTTCAAATGACTTTGAATGCTTGATCTTGTATATACGAGCAGAGAAGTGATTGATTTTCTGCACATTAAAAAGGTAAACTCGTTAGTCTTACCGTGGGGGACGGACCCAGATTGGGATCCGGTGTAAGAGTAAGTATTCATATTGGTCAGGAGTATTATGTCAGAGAGAATAAGAATAATGGTGTACCTTTTGGGATGTATTGTGTTCCCTATTTATAGGTGTATCTGTTAATAGGGTTTCTTAGTATTTCGGCACATTTTAGTGTTGGTCGGGGTGGATCCCTTGTCGGCGCAAGGATCCGCTAAACAATCGTGTTTGAATCGGTCTTGTATCTGCGGACGGCATCGTCCTATAGGTGGATCCTGCGGACGGATTGTCTATAAACTGGACAATAAAATTTCCCCGGGCGCGGGTGACGGATCACAAGGTTTGGGGCCGAGGCCCGTGTGAGATTGGGTTTTACCATGGCCCGTTATTGTCAAGTTTAGCCCAAAAGGACGAGTGATAATGTGGCCCAAGCCCAGAGGCTTGGTATACCTAGTATATGTCAATCAAGTCCCAATGTTAGAATGATATTGCTCGAGGGTTATGACCTGGTGCGGTGACAATGCTAGACTTCGTATACTTTTACTTTCCCTCCTGGAGTTATCTATTTTACTGCCGCACCGCCATGGGTGGTAGAGGCTTTCATGACGTGGTGCATTGCTGTCTTTTTTACCTTTGAACTAGGTGACAGCTTTTTACATTTCCCATGCGCTTTATCGATCGTTGAATAGGCTAGTGGCTCGCAACAGTGGCGTCATCCAAGCATTTGTAGAGTAACTATACCCAAGTATAAATACCCCTCTTCATTTTTTACGGTTTTTTCTCTTACTCGAAATCTTTTCATCGCCATTGTTAATTTTTTAGAGCTTTTACTTTAATTCTCGTCCGGTGCGTTTTTCTTCCTCATTCTCAGTTTTTACGAGATTCAGGTTAGCAAATTATCTTAGTCTCCTTCAAACATGGCTAATAAGCATTCCATTTTGACCGGGGAATGGTAGAGAGATTTTGTAATGTTAGTATATTCACAGATGAAGTTCATTCCTACCGCCCACGGGGCGGGATAGGACCATCACCCAATTTCCTGAGGGCAAAGTGGGTGTTTATACTAGGTTATTTGATTATTGTGGTTATAGGATTCCTCTCACTAAATTTTTTATAGCCGTTCTCAAATATTTTCGTATACATATTTCTCAATTATCCCCTTTCGGTGCTGCTCGTATATCTCATTTCGAGGTTTTGACGCGCGTACTTGACCTCGGCCCGTCGGTAGCTATTTTTCGTGCGTTTTATACGCGTATATATAGTGACGGATTATTTTCGTTTGCGAAACGTTCCCTATCGGCTCCTTCTTGTCTCTCGAAGCCTCCGGATTCTATTAAGAACTGGGCGGACCATTTTTTTCTGGGTTGATTCCAGGGTGTTTCCTATTTTCTTCCCTTTGTATACGGGGGGCGTGTTGGAGAAAGATCCGGCTCCCCATCTTACTGCTCGTCAAGAGCAGGTTGTTCAGGTCCTTTCCTCTAATAAAACTCATTTCCGACGGTATCCGGAATGTTTTTTAGCTCTTGTGGGTTTGAGCCCGTACTATCCATTTGATGAAAATACTTATCCTGCCTTTGAGAGACCTGATAGAACGGGTGGGTGAAACTTGCCAATTTTTTCAAGGTTTTGAAAAAAGGTAACGATTTTTCTGCTGATTTTGACAAGAATCTGTTTAAGCTTGCCAATTTTCCATTTAGCTTCTGCACGTCCTTGATGCATCTCGGAGATGGTAGCTAAGGAACTGCGTTTGCTTTTTCCGGACTTTGCTTTCACCGTTGGTGCTATTATACTTTGTAACCTATGAAATTCTTTCCTGCATTCCGTGGGCATTTCTTTGGTGTTCAATTTCATGTTATCTGCGAAGGGTTTTTGAATGTTTCTGTTTATGTCTCGGATTGATTTCTTTCTTTTTCAGTGTGCTCTTTATAACCAGGTCATTCGGACATATACCTCTAGGGTTACGTATCCAGTCTTGCTTGTGAATGCCTTATCCACTAAGCGTTGATATGTTGACCCGGCATTTTTTAAACCGAACGGCATCTTAGAATAGCAAAATATCCCTTGGCTTGTTATGAACGCCGTTTTTTCTTCATCCTCTTTTGCCATCTTAATTTGGTGGTACCCCTTGTATGCATCCAAGAAGCATTTTGAAGGGAATACCACAGAGGGACTACACTTCCAGTCACTTATTTCCGGTATGGATAACGATTTTGGGGCACGCGTTGTTAAGATCTTTGAAGTCTACGACAACATTCGCATAGGTTTTTCCGTATGCTTTTGACAATCTACCGGATTATGAGAGCCAACTGGTTTGAAATGGACGTCACCTTCATTATTCCAACGTCCACTAAATTTTTCCACATCTCTTCTTGGATTATCTTTTTTCTTTTCTGTGTCTGTCCTCTTTTCTTTGCCTGATGGTGAATTATCCTCCCGGATATTCAAGCGGTGTTCCGCGATGTTTCGTGGAACGCCGTCATATCAGCTGTTCCTTCCAGGCTAAAAATATCCAAGTTTTGTATTGAGCAAGGTACATAGTTCTTTGCAGTCCTTTTTCTGTTAATATGTTTGATCCTATGGCAACTGGTCTGTTCAGGGTTCTCCGAGTGGATGCTATATTTATTTTCTCTTCCAGACTTGGTTTATTGCTGGCGTTGGATGCTAGGTCCGGATATCATTAGCACATTCCAAGGAAGTGACTCTACTACTCTGTAGTGTATACGTGCCGCCTCAACGGGGAAATTTTAACATTCCGGAGTGCTGTTGTGGTACGGCGCGGATTTATTTATGCCCGCCTGCCTATAATGCCATTGTCGTTGAGGATGGTGACCTGATAACCATGAAGTTCATCCATGCGAAGTGGAGTGTACTTCGTCAACCTATTTTTATAGCAAGGCTATCTAGACACAGCGGCCAAATGGTCTCTCGACTGATTCCTGATAAGGTTGAGTGGTGGCCAGAACCATCTGATCCCTTTCTTCTTTGCGTAAGTTTTATGAAGCAATGTTCATACAAGACTTCTGAGGACTGTCCTCCACCTGGCAACATTACCCTTATGCACTATATGCCATGCCCATTTCGTATACCCTATGCACAAAATGTCCGCCCATTTCGACTTCGATGATCATTGGGCCTTCCGTCCCGTCTTCTTCCCTTAGGGGTGGAAAAGACATTGCCGTCTCCGGAGAGAAGCTTTGGGTAATCCTAGGTTTGGCCACTCTTTCCCATGGTTGGATCATTAGTATAGTCAGAGGTTTATCCTTTCCGGACGCTTCCCCTTTTTTCGGTGCTTTTGGCTTGTCGTTCTGTTTTAATTCCTTGATGAATTGCGACAATTTTCCGGCCTTGATCATTTCATCTATTTGCTTTCTTAGCTGCATGCATTCGTCTGTGCTATGCCCCGTATCCGAATGAAATTCGCAGTATTTGTTCGGATCTCTTTTTTCCACAGGAGTTACCATTGGTGGTGGGGCTTTGAACTTTCCTTTTTCCAGAGCGAAAATTTCTTTTGGCGTTTTGGTGAGGAGTGAGAATCTATCTGGCTTGCGATCCGGTCTTTGTTTGTTTTTGAAGCTTTTCTTGAAATTCGGTTTGTTCCCTCCCTCTGACGGTTTCCATGATGAAGGTGCTTTTCTCTGGCCGTGACTGAGTGCAGCAACTTCCCCTTGTAGGAAAGACGTAGTCATTCTATACATTTCGTCCATAGATCTCGGAATTCTTTCATACAGACGCTTGATTAACCCAGGGTGGGTTATTCCATGCATAAACCCGGAGATTCTCATGCATTCCGGAGCTCCTTCTACGTCCAGGACTTCTGCCTTGTACCTTTCCATGAAGTCTTCCGTAGATTCTCCGTCTCTTTGCTTGATGTGATGTATCTCCACCGGATCCTTGATATGCTTTGTTTGCTGAAGATAGTTTTCCCTAAACGCTGTCCTTAGATCTTCATAGCTATCGATCGACTCTTTTGGTAGCTTGTCAAACCAAACTCTGGCATTCCCGGTGAGGGTTGAGTTGAACATGTGACACCATGTCGGCATTGCCCAACCTTCTGTTTTTGCGGCCGATTGAAATAACTTTAAGTGATCCTCCGGATCTCCACTTCCATCGTATGTTTTGACATGGCTGGGCATCCTAGTCCTCGGGAGACTAAAATGTCAGATCCGAGGTGTGAAAGGATTTCTTTCCTCACATGTCCAAGGCTGGGAGAGATCATCTTCATAGGTGTTTGATCTCTGCCTTCTTGACTTAGATTTCCAGTGACCCCCTTCACTATCTTCACTTTCTGAATATTGGCTAGTCGTACGAGATGGTGTTCCCTTTTGTTGACGCCTTCTTGCTTCTACTTCAGTTCTTTTTGCTTGGGGACTCCGTTGACGACTATCAGGACGCGCGGATGTAGCTGGCTCCTTTCTTCCCAACCTATTGAACACGCCTCCTTCTTTCCGTGGCCTGAGCCGCGGTGAAGGGGATCTGTTCTTCTTAAGCCTTTTGAAAACACTGGCGTGTGGCGATGGGCTTCGGGAATACCTGCCTCCGTGCCTTCTTCTGGGTTCTGTTCGGGCAGTTGGTGTCTTGGATTCAGAGTAGTGCGATTCTTCACGGCTTCTTATCTTAATTCCGGACTCTTCGCCATAGATCAGTCGTGCTTTCACCGCGTTGAGTTTGTCTTTCTGCTCTTTTTCTTTTTGCATCTTTTCGGCGATGAGCGGCAAGAGTTGGTGATAATTTTTGTCTCACATTTCCCTAAGAACCTCATCAGACATAAGTTCCTCAAGACCCTGGGGACCATTCCTTCCCCCAGTGTTCCTCACGGCGGACGTGGGATTGTTTGTGATTTGTTCGTGAGTGCTCATGGTGAGTTTTTGAGAATCGTGGTTGCGTTCGGGTCCCACGGATGACGCTACTTGTTAGTACAAAATTCGTGTCGGGTTTAGTAGTGTCAAAGTCCTTTGTCGGGTCGGGCCTCCAAATGACTTGAATGCTTGATCTTGTACTAGAGCAAGAGAAGTGATGATTTTCTGCACAATTAAAAGTAAACCGTTAGCCTTACCGTGGGGACGGACCCCACGATTAGACTCCGGCGTGAGAGTAAGTATTCATATTGTCAGAGTATATGTCAGAGAGAATAAGAATAATTGTGTACCTTTTGGGATGTATTGTGACCCCTATTTATAGGTGTCTAGTACTAGGGTTTCCTAGTATTTCGGTTACTTTAGTAGTGGCCGGAGTGGGTCCCTTGTCGGGCAAGGGTCCGCGACAATCGTGTTGAACGGACGCAGATGTTCTGCGGACGGATCGTCTTATAGGTGGATCCGCGGACGGATCGTCTACAAGTGGATCCGCGGACGGATCGCTAGGTTCGGGGCCGAAGCCCACGCGAGATTGGGCTTTACCATGGCCTGTTATTGATAGGTTTAGCCAAAAAGCCCAAGTGATAATGTGGCCCAAGCCCAGAGGCTTGGTATACCATTTTATCGACATTTTGCACATTATTTGTTGCAAGAAGATCGTTTTGCAAAGCTAGATATCATTAAAGGCTAAAAGCTTATGCTAGCTAGCCTGTTATGGACAATCTGGACTTTGATCTTATTACCACAAAGATCACTACTAGCCATTTCTAAAAAGCAGGGGTGAGTAGAAAAACAAAAAAAACCGAAAAAACCGAAAACCGAAACCGAACCGAACCGAAAACAACTGAACTGAACTAATAACCGAACCGAACCGAACTACGAATTCGGTTCTTGGGTTGGATATGGGTTTGGCATTCTGAACCGAAAACCGAACCGAAAACCAAATTTATATAAATATATATAGTTTTTATATATTTATATATAAAAAAAGATAAATAAAATTTTATCCTAATATAAAAACACTTTTTATACTTGAAATAATTTTTTTCTAAATATCTATGTATTTTTTTTATAAATAATTCAGGTTATTCAGGTCAACCAGAAAACCGAACCGAATTTAAATTCGGTTTTCAGTTCGGTTTTCGAGTTGACAATTTTTTTTTAACCAAACAACCCGATAACCGAACCGATCAACACCGCTACTAAAAAGATATATAATCTTGAACGTTGATGTAGAAAAAGGGTTTGATGCATTCCTATTTGCCTTTTATAAATAACTAGGTTTTCAACTCGCGCTTAGCTGCGGAGCGCGAGTTTTTATGTCATCAAACCATTCTATGAAAAGTGATGTAAGATGAATGCAGCGACAAAGACACTGAATTGTAAAACATTCATTATGTAATAGAAATTTATACATGTATCTATATTGTCAAACTATACATAAATGTTGCAGCGTGTAAGATCAACTGCTTCCCTTTTAAAGATGGTGGTCGAAAACTAATGGTGACATCTTTGTGAATAGCCTGTACCATCAGCACCTCTCAGAATGGACACTTTGATATTTCAGACAAAATGTGGGCTTTCCGATGAACCAATATCTGAAAAGCTTAGTATATCTGCAAAACGCTCGACGCATACCGCTCACCACTCATAAATAAACCTAAACGCTTTGCGCCAAACAAAATCTCAAGTACTCTGAATTCTAATCATGATTGACTCATTTGCAACTTATTTTCAGTATGTGTGGAATTTTCTACACTTGTTTTGATCCTCATTGAAAATCTTTCATTAGAAATTGTAGCCTTTTTTAGCGTACTTCAAAACAAGCCTAAGTCAAAGCCATACTGACTGCACTAAAATGATCATAACTTAAAAGAATAATATGTATCGACAACTTCTTGACCTTCTGTTGCGGCAAGTGCGACTTGATCATTTAACACTTCAGCTTTTAACACACCCTTTGAACCAACACACTCAACCGGGTCACTAAACTCACCCCATTAACAGACCCCACACCGCTGGGCACACCTACTGAACAACAAACAATCGAACCTGAATACGTTGTGACCAGCCCATGCGCATCCTGTCAAAACAACCCGTAATTAAAACCGTCGCTCATGTAATGTGCTTTGGAATCCTGGTCATTTGTTGTTGCTAGTTGCTTATAAAATATTGTTCGAATTTCTTACCTATAATTTGAAAGATCGTCTCTTTAAACGTTCCTAATGTTCGAGTTGGTGTCAGCTTCATCTTGCAGAACATCTTTCTCACGAAATCTACAATTAAACTTGACTGATCATGGGTGGAACAGTTTGAGCCTCAAATTGTTGTCCATCAGGCCCGCTTTCTTCTTTTGAAAGAAGTTGACAACGCTACAACAAATCACAAACAATCTCTTTATCAAATATTCTATATGCATAGCCAAATATTGAGGGGAAAATAACCAAAAAAATCATGTAAAGAAGACAAACATTAAAGATATATGCATACTAACTTTTACATTATTTTTAGTTTAAAAGTATAATGTACAACTACTTAAAATGTATAGAGACTGCATACATTCTATAGTTTTTTAAAATCTTTTGCTTAGGAAGCTCCAACTATTTTGCTAAATAAAATGGTTTAATTTCAAAATGAATATACTCGTCTAAGTTCACATAAACTAATCATCAGTCATAGCCATCTTGTGTTTGTAACAAAGGATATCAGTTTAGCTAATAATCATCTCCATAAGATCAAGATTTTGCAAGATGAATTTTCTTAAAATTGTACAAATATAGGAGATCAACTAAGTAAAAGGTATTCGTATTTTCTTGCACATAAATCACGTTATCGTGTAGCTGTCAACACGATCAGAAACACATCCAACTCTCATGTTGTCTAACACCCACAATTTTACCATTATTTCCCAAAGTTCTAACTCTCTATTACTAAGAGGTCAATAATTAAAGTGTTTTGTTCCAAAAATCTTATCCCCAAACATCCCCTATAGTGAGGGATTTTTTTTCTTCCAAATGACTATAAAATTTGAAAAGCTCATTAAGAAAGAGTCGCGTTAAGCATGTAAAAGGAACCATTGTCTCTACATAAGTAATTTTCAATCCCAAACAACCCTATATAATCATAACCACTAAGCAATTGTAACGCAGTTTAAATAAGCAACCTAAACAGCCCAAGTTGTTTTGATAAGCAGTTTTATCATTATTCTCTTTAGTTCTATGCAACGAATTTTTACCATAGTATACAAAAATGCATTTTTTACCTTGAATAGAAAATAGTCAGGTTTGCCATGATTATAAAGAACTGAAATAACAGCTATTTTGTTGTAGATGTTGAGGTGGACCATATGTAGTTCCATGTCATATCTGTTCATATATAAATTCATGAGTTTGCTGAACAATTTAACTACTTATTTAATAAATACTTGAAAATATTTGCCAACAAAAAAATCTTTGGAGGTAATAATCGAATGTGAAAGGTACCTTCTGCCATTGTTAAGTTTGCAAAAGCTAAGCTCCTGAAATAGCTTATTGAGCTTTCTAGCTTATTTAGATTTCAAGTTTTAGTGCTTATTCCTGAGTTTGCTCTTTTGATCATTAGATTTAGATAGCTTATAGTGTTTTCAGTTAACTTAGCTTATTGAATTTAGCTTATACACATCATTAGCTTTTTAGAACAGCTTTTAGATTTCAATTTGAGCTTAAAATGAGTTGTGTGCAAGCCTTTGAAGGAAAAGTAGCTTTTAAAGCTTTTTAAAGCTAAGTTACTGAAAACAGCTTCTTCACAAGCTCTTTAAGAGCTTATTTTTAAGTTTCAGCTTATAGTATCTTTGTTAAAGTTGCTTAAAAAGTTGTCCTCTACAACTTTTCTTCTTTAAGTTTTTTATAAAAACAAAAAAAAGGGAAGTGGAAGTCGGGGGTGAGCAAGGCTCGAACCCCCGACCTCAACACCTCAACCTTTTATATACACACACACACCCACTCCTTACCGCTGTGCCCTTGGGTCTTTTTCATAAGACCCTTGCACTCTTTATCTTTTATACACATTTAGCTTTATAAGCCTAATAAGCTGCCAAAGCTTATTTCACAGCTTATTTAATAAGCTGTGATCTCGGGCTTATTTTTCCTAGGATTTAAATAGTTTAAGCTATTTTCTGTCATTTTTCTAGAATTTTTAGAGTTCATTTAGTATTTTTAATCTTTTATTTTCATTAAAAACTTCAAAAAATCATAAAAAATAGAAAAATAATCAAAAAAATAAAAATCTTTTTTAGAAAATTTTCTTTTATCCTAAAGTTCATAAGAAAATTAGTTTTGCTTTCGTAGGGTCTAATTTGCAAAATTTCGTTTTCTAAAGAACGGGATTCACTCTCGTTTCGTTTTTTTCGTGTCTTAAAAACTGCATTCAACTCCGTTTTTGTTTCATATTTTCTTTAAACTAATTTTTAGTCACATGAGAGTCCATTTTAAAAAGAAAATTTTAAGTTTGTTGAGCGAGAGAGAGAGCGTGCAAGATTATTGTTTTTGAACCTTCATTTAAAGGTACGCCGATATGCGGTTTATTTAGTTAAATTTTGATTTCCTCCCGTCACTTGTTTCAGCTTAATAAGTTAAGATCTTAGTTTACAGTTAATTGTTAAAAGTATTAATCAAATCAACAAGTGTATAAGAGAGCGCGCATGTCAAATCGCGAGGGTCCCGAACAACAAGGTAGTTTTTCAATTTCACATTTCACAAGTCGTTAGGGGAAAACGACCCAGGGAATCAACTTCCCGTTATCATACGTAAGTAATATACATGTATATATATTTTAAAGAGTTTCCTTTTGCCTTTGTCTTCAGGGTAAATTGGTAATTTCCATAGTATTATAATATTATAATTTATATCTGTATGAAAATTGGCAAAGCAGTTTTTGGGCGCGCTACCGGGGATTTGTGATTAAGATTCTATCGTTTGAAGTTTTTGATATTAATTTGAAGACCCTTTCATTTTTGTTAAAAAAATATAAATAAAAAAATTATAAAAATAAAAAGTAAAAAAATAATTTTCTTTTCTTTTTAGTATAAATAGAAGATTAAAAAAAAAATACAAAAATATTTGCTCTTTCAATTTAAAAAAATAAACAAAGTTGGTAAAAGAACACCAACAAATAATACCTTCAATTGAGGTATTATCATAATAAGTTCCCAACTCGAATCAAAGATTTAAAAACTTGCCATTTGTGTCATTTACGAAATACGGCTCACCTTAAAAAGTAAAATTTTTAAGAGCTACCGTGAAGTAAATTTGATTATTTGGTTTAAGTTGTCTTCTCGTTATCCGTTAATTTAGTTTGTTTAAAAAAAATAAAATAATAAATAAATAAATAAATAAAATTAGTTTAATTTTTCTTTTTCTACTTTGTGCATGCGCACTCGTTCTCAAACCCGCAACCGTAACCGTCAACAAAGCCAACCGGCTGTTGTTCAACCATTTCATTTAGAAGAACCTTTTGTTAATCCTCCATTAGTTCCGATGGCTGATAACCGGACTATGGCACAATTGCTCCAAGCACCCACCGAGGGGTACGAGGATGCAATTGTAATTCCCGAAATCAATGCTAACTTTGAGTTAAAGCATGGTTTGATCAATCTTGTTCAAAACAAACAGTTTTTCGGACATGATAAAGAGGATCCACATGCTCACATCCGTTATTTCAATAAGATTACTTCAACAATGAGATTCCCGGACGTCCCGAGCACGTCAATAAAGCTTATGCTTTTTCTGTTTTCTCTTGAAGGTTCAGCCCGGATTTGGCTAGAAAAAGAACCTCCTCGATCAATTTTGACATGGGATGATCTTGTTTCAAAATTCATTAATCAATTCTTTCCTCCTTCAAAAATGACAAATCTCCGTAACGAAATCACGAGATTTCAACAAAGATTTGACGAATCGTTTTATGAGGCTTGGGATCGATTTAATGACCTTCTTCGAGCATGCCCACATCACGGTTTTTCTGAATTACATCAATTGGATACGTTTTACAATGCTTTGAATGCTAATGATCAAGACTCGTTGAATTCTGCTGCGGGTGGAAATTTTTTGGATAAGATGCCTCGTGAATGCTTGAGAATTATCGAGAGTAAATCCAAGGTTCGTAATTCACGAAACAAGGCAGTCGTTGCCAAAGTGAGTTCGAATTCATCTACTCCGGAAATTTCACCAGATGTTGCTGCTCTTACAACCGAAGTCTCTGAACTTAAGAATTTGATAAAGACTATGCTTATCGACAAACAAAAAGCCCAAGCTCCCGCAACCGTAAAAGCGGTCGAGCAGAGTTGTGTAACTTATGGAGGTGCTCACTCTTATAAAAACTGTCCAGCCACCAATGGCAATGGTTTATCAGACAACATTCAGAGTACGTTTCACAAGTGCTGCAGCCATTTTAATCAAGGAAATACCAATTCCCAGACCTCCGATGGTTTTTTAAAACCAAATCCGACCTCCTGGTTTCCTCCCGATTCCAAAACAATCAAAACTGTTTTTCAGCAATCCAAATCAGGGAAATAAGTTCAACCATAATCGAGGATACAATTTCAATCAAAACCGTGGAAGTATCTTCAACCAAGGACAAGTATACCCAACCTCCAACGATACAAACCCCCATTATCAAGCTCCTCCTCAACAAATACAAGGGCGTTCAAGTACCATTTTGAGAATTATGCAAGGCTAGATGATGCTGTGTTTACGGATATATGCAAAATCCAGGCCAAGGTTTTACAAAACCAGATGACACATTTAACAGAAATGCTTTTCTAAGTTCATAATCTGCCAACATCCGCTTCATCTTTGAATTCAGGTACTCTTCCAAGTCAAACCGTAACTAACCCTCGTGAGCATGTCAATGCTATCACCACACGAAGTGGTAAAACTTGTGAAGGAACCCTTCGACGTCCTCTTGTCCACAAACCCTTGTTTTCTACTCCCTTAAAATGAACCCGAAAACAAAACCCGAGAACTCAATGGGACAGAGTGCAAAAATCCAATTCAGAAAATACCGTACAAGTCCCACCTTCGGAGGATCATGATTCTATTTTTATTGAAATTCCAAAACCAAAGGGTAAGAAAACTGTTCAAGAGCCTATTTCTCCAGATCCTGATTCATATCAACCTAAACTTCCATATCCCGAGAGGATGAAAGTAAGAGAGAAAGATAAACCTAGTGCTCAACAGAGCAGGTTTATGAAGTTGTTTAAACAACTCCGTTTAGAAATTGGTTTAAAAGATGCTCTCATCGAAATGCCAAAATTCAACAAATGATTAAGCACTTTATTGAGAAACAAAGAGAAACTTAAGGAAATCGCCATCACAACCGTAAATGTTAAATGTTCTGCTATCATCTTAAACAAAGTTCCCGAGAAACTCGAAGATCCTAGAAAATTCTTATCCAGTGGGCATCTACCAATAGAACTTGATGGAACTCATGCTTTAGCGATTCTATAGCTAGCATAATCTTTTTGCTCATTCTATCATACAAGCAACATGGGCCTGGAGGCTTTGAAGCCCACCACCGAATGACACTCGAGCTTACTAACCGTAGTCCCGTTACGCACTAACGAGCCCAATGGGTATAGCCGAGATGTTGTAAGTTAGAGTTGATGGTTTCCACTTTTCTGCAAATTTTGTGGTGGTTGATTTTGAACCAGACCCGAGATGCCTATAATTTTAGGAAACCTTTCCTTCGTCACCGCAAAAGCTCCTCATTGAACTATATGAGGAAAATTAACTTTAAGAGTAGGAATCGATGAACTTGTCTTTATTGCTGACCAATCTAAGAAAGCAAGAATAAGCAATTGCTTCATGCTATTGTCTTTCAATGATTTTTTTTAAAGATGAGCATTTAGGGGGCAGTACACTAATCATTCGATGCTCTTCCTCCTAGTTCTTCTCCGTGAAGACTAGTGAAATCTTGAGGAGTTTGCCGATGAACTCACTCTTCTTAAAAAAGTGTTCATGAAGAAAATTTTCAAGTTTATTCAAACCCTGTTTTCGAATTTGATGATAACTTCACTTCTAGTAATGAAAATCCTCTCTTTAACGAGATGGTAAAAGATGTTGAAAACAAGAACTCCAACGTTTCAAATTCTGATGAGCCAGTTTTACTTAACACAAAGAAATATGAATCGTTTCAAATTCTAATGAGCCAGTTTTACTTAACACACCTTTGTCCGATGAGATCGATGCTTTTCTAGCCATGGAAGTTTCTTCTAATTTTGAGGAATGTTATTTTGATTCAAAAGAAGACGTAATTTTTATTGAGAATCTGCTTAGTGATGATACCACCCATAACCTCGCTCCCGAAGTGATTTCAGATCATGAACCAAAACAAAATGAATCCATCTATAATACTTCGATTACTTTTTCTCCAAGGAGTGATGCTCGTCACCATGAGTTCGACGGTAATCGTATGACTTTGCTTTGTGAGATTTCAACTTCACGATCACAGGAAAATGTTCATGCTAATCCAAGTTCAATTATCGAGTCTTTTCCCGTATCTCTTATCCCCGTTGAGGATAGTGAACCCGTTCAAGAAGAGATCGATATTTTCCTCCTTCCAGATGATTTAATTCCACCAGGTGTTGAGAATGATGATTCTGAAGATGAAGATAATGAGTTACCTAACCTTGATCATCAAGACAACCCGTCATCTCCTCGTCCTCCACCGGATGTTTGCTTAAATTTTAAGCCCGATACGGCCATAAAGAATGATGAAGATTTTAACCAAGGAGAAATTGTTTTATCCCTAAATGTTGAAGATGTTAATTCTTTCACATTTGTCATTTGGACTTTTCTTTCATTTATCACCTACCCTGAGGATTCTCCTGTTATTATCTCTCTCATGAGTGAGGACCTAGTTTTTGACCCTGGCATCTTCATTTTTCATTTTATCTAGAGCCGGTGGTGTTTTCAATGGAAGTTTTTTATTCCAAGTATTGCTCTCCCCAAGGACGAATGAATTCAAGGATCGAGTCAAACTATGT
>BQNB010109149.1:0-22812 GCA_026074375.1 Tanacetum coccineum | reverse complement strand
TGATTTAAAAACACGAAAAACATAAAAAAAACACAAAAACGATTTTCGTGTAAGGGTTTGCGTGAACACACGGATCCACACAGTCAAGGTGGACGGGTCTTGAAATTTGCGATTAAAAGTTTGCGTGAACCCCAGCCAGCATCACGGCCTCATCGATGTTGACCATCGAGCAACCATCACGAACAAATCAAAGAAATGTATTTGTGGGTTTGTGTTTCAAGAATAAGAAAGGTTTGAGGATTCGGTTTGTGAATTTGCATCTGTTGAGAGTGACATAGATTTGTGAGATGAGGTTTTGAGAGATAAAACAAGAAAAGTTGAAATGAAATGTATGTTGCTGCAAAAGATTTGTGAGATAATGAGTTATTATATATTTTTGGGGGGTTAAATATATATATTTTTAATTTGGGTTTAATTAAAAGAAAAGGAACATTCTTGTGACGGTGATGGAAGAGAAATGGTGAAGGGTGACGTGGAATAAAAAAATAAAACCATAAAAAAATTAAAAAATTAATGATGTGGATAACTAGCCGGTCATATTGGTGACATTGACACATAACAAACAAGTTCGTTGGTGTAGGTAAGACAAAATTTAGTTCGTTGGTGATGTCGAGACATTTTAAAAGTTCGTGGGTATTTTTCGACTTTTACCCAATTGCATATAATAAAATAGGAAACACGGAAGCTTGAAAGGATATCTCATCACATCAAATATAAGCTTTGCAGTTCCGCCCAAGGTGCACAACTTCTCAGTGATTGGATTTACTCAAACTGTGTGAAGGGATATAAATGTCATAGGAGGAATCCTTTGGTCTTTAAAATACTGCACAAAACAAGTGAACACAGAAATACAAACTGTTAATACAAAATAAGTGTCGGGTATAGACCTGGGCTCAAATCCTGTATTGGATTGGGCTACCGGATGATTTGAGCGTTGGGTTTTGTATTAGAGCAAGAGAAGTGACGATTTCCTGCACAATCAAACAAAAACCGTTAGCCTTACCGTCGGGGCGGACCCCACGGTTAGACTCCGACGTGAAAGTAAGTAAACATGTAGAGAGAGAAAGTATGAGAGTATAGAGTGAGAAAATCGTACTGTTCATTGTGTTTTTTTTTGAACGGCAAAGATGGAATATATATAAAAAGAGTCTAGCAAGACGCTAGAAACTTAAAGTACAATAGAGTCACAAAAGAATTGACATATAATCAAAAAATGGTTTAAAATCCGACGGACTTTAACTGCGCATGGGACTTCAAAAGGGATGAAAAACTTTTGGCACGAAGGCCGAGGAATCGGTTTTACACTTCGGAAAAAGAAAACCCACCCATCGGGAGGACGAGCCACCGGTTTTCACTTGGGATGGATTTGATGAGAACCCCAACAAGTCCCGAGAGATAGGATGAAAAGAAGAACCCCTTCTCATAAAACGACGACGATGCTAACACGAAAAAAACTTCGGACCCCACGGTTAGACTCCGGCGTGAAAGTAAGTAAACATGTAGAGAGAGAAAGTATGAGAGTATAGAGTGAGAAAATCGTACTGTTCATTGTGTATTAGGTCCCTATTTATAGGGGTCTAGTATTAGGGTTTCCTAGTATTTCGTAGTGGCCAGAGTGGGTCCCTTGTCGGGCAAGGTCCCGTAATCACCGTGTATACGGACGCGTGTGCCTTCCGTAGACGGAAGTATCCTATTGTTAGGTCTGCGTCCGTTTTGCCTTGTCCGGGCCGTGACCAATGCATGATTGGGTTTTCTTTCGGCCCATGACCGCTAAGTTGAGCCTAGGAGCCCAAGTGATAGTGTGGTCCAAGCCCGGAGGCTTGGTATACCTATTATACGTCATCACAAACAGTTTTATATCGGCCAACTGCAGTTAGTGGTGAAAATTTAAGTCATTCAATTATAAATGGTGTGCATTATGTTGTGTTTTATCTAAAATAGGTCGAAATAAAAATGTTAGCTAACAAGAGACTGTCAAATGGGTTGAACGGGTGACAGATGGCCAGAGTCTATTTTTTTAATGCATACAGCATCCTAAACCCGACCAGGCCCTTTTGTCCAGCATTATAAAAATGGTCTTTTTTTAACCCGAACCCATTCCCCGCTACCAGCTCCAATAATTATTAAAAACATAAAAAAAACGTATAGTTAAATAACAATTTCAGAACTCTAATTTGTTGCTTTCAACCTTAAAAGATCATGGCTAGACTAATTTAATCGAAGTAACACTTTTTTTTAAGGCAAATGACTTAAAAATGCATCGAACTTGTCTATTTTTACCGTTCTGTGTAGCCATCTTTTTTTTCCCTATTAAATCACTAAACCTGGTGATTTCGTACATTGTGTGTAGCGGTGACCTGCTTGACCTGCTGGAGCAGGTTAAGCTAACGATCGTTAGGTTTATCATTGCAACGTTAGTCCTTTAGACTAACGATCGCTTATCATGGCTACATATAATGACAAAAAGTGTCAAGTTAGATGACTTTTATAATTAACTGAAAATTTGATTTTTTAAAAATCGTTTTTATCTTATTATTTTTAAAATTTATACACGTTTTTTTACACATTTTTTACACTTTATTTACACTTTTTTTACACGTTTTTTACACTTTTTTTTACATTTTTTACACCTTTTTATACACTTTTTTTACACACGTTTTATATACGTTTTTACACTTTTTTTACACACGTTTTTATATACGTTTTTATACACACTTGTAATTTAACTTTTTAAACATTTTTTACATGTTTTTTTAGATACGTTTTTACCCACGTTTCTATACACGTTTTTTTACATTTTTTACACGTTTTTATACACGTTTTTAACACTTTTTTACACGTTTTACACACCCTTTTATGCACATTTTATATACGTTTTTACACACTTTTAATTTAACTTTTTTACACGTTTTTTTACACACGTTTTTTTACACACGTTTTATACGATTTATACACGTTTTTACACACTTTTAATTTAACTTTTTTTACACTTTTAATTCAACTTTTTTTACACTTTTAATCTAACCTTTTTTATACTTTTTTTACACGTTTTTATATACGTTTTTAACACTTTTTTACACGTTTTTATACACCCTTTTATGCACATTTTATATACGTTTTTACACACGTTTTTATACACACTTTCAATTTAACTATTAATTTAACTTTTTTACACGTTTTTGTACACGTTTTTTTACACACTTTTAATTAACCATGTTTTTAACATTTTTATACTCGTTTTTATAACACCCTTTTGTGCACATTTTATTACGTTTTTTACACAGTTTTTAATACAACTTTCAATTTACTTTTTGTACACGTTTTTTTACACCCTTTTAATTACACTTTTTTACACTTTTAATTTAACTTTTTTTACACTTTTTTTACACGTGTATAAAAACGTGTGTAAAAAAATGTATAAAAACGTGTGTAAAAAAATGCGTATAAAAATGTGCATTAAAGCATGTATAAAAATGTGTGAATAAAATGTGTGTAAAAATGTGTATAAAAATGTGTGTATAAAAACATGTATAAAAACCCGTGCATAAAAACGTGTGTATAAAAACGTGTATAAAAATGTGTTTATAAAAACGTGTATAAAAAAACCATGTACTAAACGTGCTGTAATAAAAACGTGCATAAAAATGTGTGTATAAAAATGTATATAAAAATGTGTGTATAAAAATGTGTGTAAAACCGTATGTATAAAAACGTGTGTAAATGTGTATAAAAATGTATGTATTGAAACATTTTAAAAACGTGTGTGAAAACGTGCATTAAAACGTGTGTAAAAACGTGAATAAAAACGTGTATATAACAAACGTGTGTATAAAAAACGTGTGTAAAAAACGTGTATACAAATGTGTGTATAAAAATCCGTATAAAAACATGCATAAAAACGTGTATAAAAACAGGGGATATGTGTATATAAACATGTGTGTTATAAAACGTTGTATAATAATGGTGTGTAAATCGTGTAAAAACTTACATAAATTTTAAAATAATAAAAATCATCTAATTGACACCTTTTTTGTCATTCTATGTAGCCATATAGCGGATCGTTAGTCTCAGGATAACGTCTGCAAATGATAAACCTAACGATCGTTAGCTTAACCTGCTCCAGCAGGTCAAGCAGGTCACCGCTACACACAATGTACGAAATCACGAGGTTTAGTGATTTAATAGGAAATAAAAAGATGGCTATACACAACGGTAAAAATGAACAAGTTCGATGCATTTTTAAGTCATTAGCCCCTTTTTTTAATGTTATTACCTTGATACATTCTTTTCATGTGTGGTCATTCTCAACAACAACAACATCCATAAATCTGCCCATAGCAACAGTGACATTTCTTCTGAGTTGGCCTGGTTCAGTCATACGACCATGAACACCGCGAAAAAGGCGTCTAAGATCCTCAACCGCTCGTGATAAGTTTGCATCCCTATCATTTTTATGTTCATCAGCCTTCAGTTCATGTAACTGATTCTCCAATTCACTTATCTTTGTCTTCAACATCTCATATTTTTCTCTGCACAAGTAAAACGAGTATCAGTAATATACTTGCAAGTTGCAACTCCAGTTAAAGGAGTCAATTCACTTACTTGGATCTCCAAGTTTCTTCCTGACATCACTTTGTTCCTTTCTGAGCCGTTTGAGCTCTTCATGATGTTTGCGAGTTGCCTCCACAATCTTCTTAAATCTACTTTGCATTTGTTTCTGTTGTGACTCGAGCTCTTGTTTTCTACTCTCTAACTGCTGCAGATTCTCTTCCACATACTTTTCAGCAGTGTTTTGAAACCCGGTTCGACCCGGCCGGGTCAACCGGTTGAACCGGTTCCGGCCGAAAAAACGGGTCAAACTAAACCGGGTTTCATATTTTCGAAACCCGGTTTGACCCGCCGGGTAATGAAGGCACGGGTCACGGGTCATGTGGACCCGGCCGGGTTTCGATTTTTTCGGTATTTTTTATAAATAAGAACACATGGTTAAAATGTATATATTTAGGCGTAATTTTAAATTTTACCATGTTATATTTGATACTAAATAGTCTTTAGGCTTAATATATTGAAATATTTACAGATTTATATACAATTTTTTTTTCTAATTATTAAACTATGGATAATATATACTTTATTTTTTTTGGAAAGGGTTGACGGCGGTTCCAACCGGTTGACGGTACCACGGTGACTCAGCGGACTCGACCGGTGTCGATTCAAAACCCGGTTTTTAAAACATTGCTTTTCAGCACGTTGTTCACTGTCTAAAACCTTTTTTTCTGCCGTAATTATTAGTCTCATAATAACAGTTTTTTTCCTCTTTCCTACAGCAAATATACTTTATATTCAAATTTTGTTTTTCATATTGAAATTAACTGATAAATAAGTAGTTACATGCGGTTACTAGATCATCAGCTAAATGAAGCTTCCCCTCTGATTGATCGTTTGTTTATGAGGTATCAATTGTTCGGTAAGGTCCTTCAAGTCATTTCTAACTTTTTCAATTTCAACCATGTGTATCGTTTTCTCTTCTTTCCTTCTCTCGAGCTCTTTACTGGTGTTTTTAAGTTTTACTTTTATGTGCGTTTTCTCCTCCTCCAGCTTAAGAAGCTCTGGTTGCTGTTAAAACAAAAAAATTATCTATAAAAGCCTGGCATGAATACTTAATTTTGTCATATGCACATGTGATATATGTTACATATTAAAAAAAACGTTACGCATTTTTGGTGGGAGAACAATATGAGCTCACAATTTTATCAATTTTGTTTTCATTGTCTGCAATCTTCTTTTCACGTTTTTCAGTTTCTTTTTTGTATTTAGCTTGTTACCTCTCTTTATTGTGTAATTCATCCTCATAACTATTCAATTTCACATATTAATTTCTGTAAGGTTCTCTGTTCAGCCTCGATCTCCTCATTGGCCTTCTCACCATCTTTTTATGTGTTAAATAACTGCCACAAGAAATATTCTTTTTCTTTTTTGATCCCTGCAAAAAAATAAAAAATTAACAGGTTACAAGCAATAGTGGTAGAGGAAAACAAACTCATAAACAGAATAATCACCAAATGTTGGATAGTTTTAACCAGTTATTTTATAAAGATTAAAAATTTAAAAAGCTAGGTCATCAAGATCAACGAAACTAAAGGCTCGTTTCAAATCTTACATTCACGATGATATATGTGTATCGCAAGATGACATATTAAACATTAATACACACGTATATATGCAGGGGCCGTATCAGAAAATTCTATAAGCGGGGGCAAGAATAAAGAATGCATATATGACGCAGAATGGAAACACCGGTTCAAGTCGAATCCCAAAAGAATTAAAGACTAAAAGTCACAAATTTTATTGATTATTGAATATTGAATGACTACACAAGTAACAAGCCCATTATAGTTAAGAGGAACTAAAACTTGGGGAGAAAAAGTTCAACAAGATTATTTTAGTATAAACAAATTATCCACAATCCAAATAAAAGTCAATAACAAACTATGAAAACCATATTTCGTTAATTAATATTAAAATTAACGGTTGTCTCCATATATAAGGCTATTATCCTTTGGCAGTACTCTTCTTTTGCCGCTTCTAGGTGATCCATATATTCTCTGCAAGCTCGTTGAATTCATGTCCTATCAATATACATAGAGTCGGGGGGTCCGGATGAAAAATACTTTTTGTTCAGGTTAAACGTAAATTTGAACCAAACGTGATTTTAGTCTTGCACTAATAATTTGATCTTCTTGTCTTCTTAGTGATGATATCCATTTACAGGGCAAATACCAAATACGATTTCTTCTAATCTAAGCAATTAAGCATATCAATGTCACTCATATATTTAAAAGACCTTTTTCGATGTTTCTGTGTTTCTTTAGTACAAGTTCACAAAAACACTTTGTATATGTAGTTATTATGCAGTAAAATAAACAAAAAAAAATCACCATTAAGTAGAACAAAAGAATGAGCAAAAACAAAATAACTTAATAAGAGAAAAAGTGCAGCACACAAAGAATACGAAATAGGAGGTCAATCAAACAGGTAAAAGGCCACATAACCATACGAAAGACAAACATTTTCTTTTAAAATACTAACTCATTTACTTGGTATCTTTATTACGTACTCTTAGATACAATTTCTATGTCACCTTCACAATATATATATATTCGCGAATCAAAAGTTTGTGGGCAGCAGTGCCACATATCCCTTATGTAGGGACCGCATGTCATATTGTATCTGTAGAGGTGTGACAGACAATGTGCATACCAACTCTTCTTGCAAACGCATATGCTTCTCAGCCTCTTCTTTCTGCTGGTTCTTCTGCTCTCTCTCCATGACTATGGTCATTTTTCTCGGACGAGCAAGTGTTGAATTTTCCTCAGCTGCTCCTTTTTTTGCTCCAGTTCTTCATACAATCTCTTATCTTCATCAGACCGAGTGCCATGAGGAGAAGACTTCTGGCTTTGACATCATTCTTCTTGCAAATCTTTTCTTCAGTAGTAGAGGGCACAATCATCTTCAACGTTGTAGATAGACCTGATTCTGGTGTTGTAACAGGAATAGGTACCCAAGAATTCCCATTTTCTATTACCTCCCATAATGCATAGTCTTGGATTTGGAAGTACTGCTTTATTCTGATTTCCCATATCTCATACTCTCCTAGTTTGAGCATGGAAAGCTTTGCCAACGCATTGTTCTGAGAATTTTATAACTCCATTTTCCCTAGATCAAAGTTTCTCAAAGCACAGGCTCTGATACCACTTGTTGATCCCACGCCTTGATCGATTCTTTATGATATAAAGAGTTTGTTACCTTGGAAGAATCCAAAATAACAAAGATTGAGACTTTGTATGTATATCAAAGTGTATGCAGAATCTACACTTTGATTTTCTAGAGAAACTTATTAATGGAATAGCAATGACCACTAACACACAATGAACACAAAACTCACTGCTTCAATATTATTAAATAATACGAGTACTCTTGAAGTACTGGGGTTACAAACCTTGAAGCTATTACAAATTTTCTCTAAATGTATCTCTAAAAGTTCTAATTTGCACTACACTTGGGATCTCCTTTTATAGAAATACAAGGAGCCCTTTACAAATATATCTGCCTATCTATTAGGATCAGTTACAATTCAAAACTAAATATCCCGAAATGCTCTCCATGCATTCTTATCTTCAGTTCATCAGCTTTGATCATTTAGCAGTACAAACTCCTTCAACTAGCAGTATTAAATAACATTGGCAGTTCTAACTTTGTACTGGCAGTACTAACTTTGTACTGGCAGTACTAACTCCTTTAGTACTGTTGGCAGTATTAAGTCATATGAAGATTTATTCCTAACAATCCTCCCCTAAACTTGTGATTGTCCTTCAAATCATCAAGTTTCTTCTGAATAAAATCTTCTAGTCTTCTTTTTCTGCTAATGATTCTTTCAAACAATTCTGTCACTTCTGCACTTGAGATCTTATGAATCTGAGGAGTTCAAATGCCTGGGAACTCTCATGATCTACCTCCAATTTTCTACTTAACATCTTTGTCAACATCTCTTGACTTAAGGGATACTTCTTTTCTGTCAACATATGAATTGCCAATCCATTGTCCATCAACAAAATATGAATATCATACACACTCCAGCTTAGCTGATTGTATTGATGCAGATTCTGCATAACTCATCATCTTCTTTTGGCTCAAAAATAGTGTGCAACTCTCCTTTACTGCATGAGATCATACCCTCTCTGGTCTTGAATCCCTCTACCTTTCCTTAACAAGTCTGTATAATTCTCCACAATCATGTCTATCAAATCTCTTAGCTTCAGGAAAGATTTTTTTGGTATGTGCTTTAATGACACATACCTTTTCCTTTTAAAAAACAAGCTTAAAATAACCAAAAAAAACGGATTAAAATGCCATCTTTACGTTGTTTTGCTAACTGTATTGTGCAGGAACGGATAACTAAGAAAGGAACGGAAAAAACAAAGCCAATACGACCAAAAGGCACGGAATGGAAAAGATGTGAAAGAAAGCCAAATCGAGCCGAAAAGACAATCAAGTAAAAAGTCAATCGAAAAGTCAACTGGTCAAGTCAAAGTCAACAAGTCAACCCGAGGCCAAAAATGTCAAAGAAATATACGTTTAAGGGATGTAATTTGTAAATCCTAAATTTATTTAGAAGTAAAGAGGGAAAGGCAGATAAGGGCAAACTGCCATATTTGCAAAGTTATACTCCAAGGGGCATCAAAGCTGTCAAGGTTCCCCTAAACTCTGTTATACACCAAGTCTAAGGGTGAAAAGGAGTTGTTATACTCATGGGACTTTTTTGCCAGTCCCTCAAAAGTTATAACACACTAAGGCGACAGATTGCAAGAACCGATATTACAGATCAAGGACAACTTTGCCATATACCTAAACCTTACTGCCCAGTCACCCCTAAACCTCTTTTCATAACATGTATTCCCTAAACCCAAAACCCACTCACGGGTTTGCCCTCCCCCTTTTACCCTGCACCACAAAAATCCCTGGGTAAAACTTTCCCCCCTCCTCCACTAAAACCCTAATCCCATTTGGCAATCCCACAACTCCCCAAGGCTTATTCGACGGTTTAGATGATGTTTGGTTTTCTACTCACAAAAGAAACACAACAAGCACACAACAAAGAACCTCAGCAGCCTATAAAAGAGACAAGAAGAAAGAAGAAACCAAGCAGTTAGAGTTTTAGAGTTTAGTTAAATTTTTGTAATTTTTCTCTTTTAAAATTTGCATTTACTGTTCATCGAATTAAGCTTCTTAAAATTAGTTGTAATCTCTGTTTCTTCACTTGTACTCGTTGTTTTTAAAGCAATAAACCAGTTCAGTTGTGTTTTGTTTTCAAATTCTCATGTTTTAAGCTGTTTTGAACTAATAAGCTTGTGATAAGCTCATTATAGCTTATTATGTTTTCTTAAGTTCTCAAGTTGTCCAAATGTTATGAGAATCTTTTAAATACTGTTTTAGTCTATCAGTGTTAAAGTGTGTTCATTTGAATTCAAGTTTGGAAGCTATTTGGAGTAATAAGCTCTTAAAAGCTTATTGAGCCTAAAGCTTCTTGGTTTAGAGGCAAGGTGCCAATAGGGTTTATGAATTAAGGTCACTCATTCAGAAAGAGTGACCTAGTTAAGAGACTCCAAATTCACAGGTTTTCTTTTCTATATTTCAATTTTTAACATTCATTTAGCTTATTTCTTTTAGCTTATTTCTTTGCTTTCCTTGTACTCAATTCTGTTTAAAATGTGCTTAGATAAGTTTAGAGTTTCAAATGCTTTAGGTAATGGTAGCTAGGATTCATTTAGTTATCATAAATTTTCAATTCTGTCATATTAAGTAGGAAATAGCTAGCTGAGAAACTAGCTTATTCTTCTTAATAAGCTAGGACTTTTAGTGCTTAAATAGTTCAAATAGGTTAGTATAAAATAGAGTAGATATAAGGTTTTGTCAGTTTAAGCTTTAAAATAGATTTTAGATAAAAAATTAGTTGGGACAGAATAGGTGAAGTGGTGTTTGGGTTAACATGGAAAATGGGTCAAAACAGGCTTTGGCATGGGTTGGGGGTACTTAGTTAGGTTTAGCTTAAGTGTTAAGCTTATTAGAGGCTGCTTGTAAAAGTTTTTTTTTTGGAAAATTGTTTTTCAAAAGTTTATACACCATCTTTGAAACTGTGACTTTTAAAAAAAAAGGCACCAAGTGCTTATATCCATAAGCACTTGGATTTTGAGTGTTAGTTCAAAAGGTAAGTGTTTTGTGTGTGTTAAACAAGTTATAACAGACCCTTGGTGTCATTTGACTTTTTGAGTCAAATCCACCAAGTTTGCTTATAACAGTTTTAAAAGACCCATAAGCCCTTTTTCATTTAACAAATTCAGCAAGCTTTTATGAGTTTTAGAATGTCAAACTTGGTGCACAAGCCAATTTGCTAGAGTACTTCATCTGTTTGGGCTTATTTTCTTATTTAGAGCTTATTTGACAGCTTTTTGAAAGCTGTCAAATAAGCTCCTTGAGATTAGCCTTAAAGCTCCCCTGGTGCAAAGGGGAGACTTTAAGCTTCTTTTTCTTGGCTTTTAAGTGTCCTAAAGCCCAAGTTCTTGGCTTATTTAGGGAGCCTATAAGCCCTTAAATAAGCCCTTTAAATTTCAGCCATTAGGAAGTTTTCTAGATAGCTTAATTTTAAGCTCAAACTTGCCCTTTCACTGTTTTTAGCTTAGTTTAGTGTAGGGATTGCTTATTTCATCATTTAGCTTATTCAGCTTATTTCATAAGCTCATTTTGTTTCCTAGTAGCTTTTTAGGGTAGTATACTTAGTTTTTGTGCTCATTGCCCTTTTCCTAGCTTATTTGTCCAACAACTTTAAGCTTTTTAGCCATTTAGCTTAGTTTTAGTGTTTCTGTCAAGTATAAGCTCTTCAAAGCTTATTTTACCTTAAGCTTTAAACCTTTTAAGCTTATTTAGATTAGTTTAGCTCACTTTAGCTAATTTAACCCTTAGTCCTAGCTTATTTTGACCCCAAGCCAAATTACTTAGCAAAAATTTAGCCTTTAAAGCCTTTTTAGCACTCTGTCGAGTTTTAAGCTTATTTTTAAGCTTATTAAGTGCTTTTCGTAAAAAGTTGTAGAAGACAAAGTTGTTAAGCCCCACGAGCTTAACAACTTTGCTTCTTTGAGTTTTCGAAAAAAAAAGGGGAAAGACAAGAGGTCCGGGTGAGCAAGACTCGAACCCGGGACCTCTCGATACAGTCCCCTTTATAACTCACACTCTCACCGCTGCGCCCTTGGGTCTTTTTCGTTAAAGACTCAAGGGCTTTATCCTTTATACACAATTTGTCTCTTAAAGCTTATAAGCTGTAACTGCTTATTTACGGGCTTATTTATAAGCCAAACTTTTGTTTCTTATTTTTCGTAGGACTGTCATAAGGTAAAGTATTTTTAGAAAATTTTTCAGAATTTTTCGTAATCATTTACTATTTTTTATAATTTAATTTCGTTAAAAGTTTAAATAATTCATAAAAAATACAAAAATTATCAAAAAAATATTTTTCTTTTTTAGAAAATTTTATTTTGTCATATAGTTTGTAGGAAAAATTTAAAAGTTTTCGTAAAGTCATTTTTACAACTTTTCATCTTTTAAAGAACGGGTCCGGGTACGGTTTTTGTGTTGACTCGTTTTTGGGTCAAACGAACTCCGTTTTCGGTCTAGTCTTTTTCATTCTTCGTTATTTGTTCCCTAGAGTAGTTTAGAAGTGAAAATTTCTTCGTAGGGTTATTTTTAAAGATTTTAGGTTTTCCCCCTTTGTTCGGGATTCGTGCTTCCGTTTTTCAGCTTAATTTCGTAATTTTTAGGATTTTCTTAAACGTTTTTATTTGTTATTGTTTAATTTGACTTTTCCACACTTTCAATTCAATTCTCTCCTTCAAACTCAAATCTTCGACTGTATCGATTCTCCAGTACAGCCTCGTTGGGGATAAACGACCCGGGAACACTCTATACTACTTCTCGGTTATATTGATCTTGTTGATTTTTAGACTTATATATATTTTATATTTTATTATATATTATATATACATAGTGTAAATTTCTGCAATCAATTTTATAATTCTTTGTGCTTCCATCTCCTCTGAATATTTGATAATACATGAAGGTCTCAGTCAAAACATAAGACTTCCAATCCTGGATGATGAACAAGGACCAATTTCAAGGCTAGATGTGTTACTTGGAGAAAAAGATTGAATGGATGGACGAGATGAAAGACTTCGAGCCTCTCACACAACAAGCACAAGAAGCACCATGTGCCCTTAGTTTTTTTTATATAAATAGACTAGAATCCTCTATGTAGTGGTATCTAGTGTAATGTAGTTTAGGAGTAGTGTAGCTTTAATTTTTAGCTTATTTACCAGCTTATTTAACTTTTTGTACTTTTATTTTTAAAGCTTTGTAATCTTTTAAAGTTTAATGAAATTTAAAATTTTCAGTTAAATCCTGTTTTTATGTTAATGCCTTTTATGTTATAAAAATGTTTTATAAACTCTCTTAAGTTGTTTTACTTGTTACTTAAGCTGTTTCACTTAAGTTATATAAACTTTGCCATAGTTTATATAGCTTAAGTCTTTTTCACTCAAAAATCACTTAAAAACTCTTTTGGGAAGATAAGCCAGAAAGGGAAGGGCTTATTGTTTTTACTAGCTTGTCTTTGACTAGCTAGAGCTTGTAGACAAATCTCTTAAGAGCTTATTTGCCCTTATTTAGAGCAAAGGGCTTTATAAGTCTCTCCTTTTCATTTTTCAGCTTACTGCTTTATTGCTTTTTTTACTGCTTATTGTTGTTTTTACTGCTTATTATTGTAGCTGTATATTGCTTATTGTGTTGTTTGAGTCATTTTTGATTTAAATCCAACTTTAAACATGGGTTTTTAATGGTTTTTAAATCTGTTTTCAAAAAGTATTTTAAGGGACCAAAACTTGGTTCAAGGTTATTTGTATTAATACTTGAAATCTGTGGTTCTAAAGCTTTCTAAAACGGCTTAAATTTTGATTTTGATCGGTGTTGTGTTAAGATTTCTGGTTTTATATACTACATTTTAGTCTAAACGGGCTTTGAAACCAAAGATCTTAAGTTTGGTATTTATGGTTATCTGTGGGTTTGTGTTGTCAAATGTTTAAAGTCGTTTTTAGTTTTTAAAAGTATAGACACCACTTTTTGATCTTAGTTTTAAGATAGTTAAAGTAGGTTTTAGGTTTTGAATTTCACTACATAAGCTCTTTGGTGTATGAACTTCATCTGTTTGAGCTTATTTTGGATTTTGAAAGTCTTTTACTAGCTTAAATTGAGGGCTGAAAAAGCTCTTTTGTCTTTCATAAAAACTTGAAAAAAAAAGTAGGATTAGGGTAAACAGCCATTTTCAATAGCCTTTTTCTTGCTTATTAGTTTTTCAAATTGCTTAATTTTTGCTTTTTCTTATAGCTAGTAGTACTAGTTTTATCTGTTTTTAACTTTTAGACTCTAGCTTTTTTTATTTAGTAGCTTAAAATTGAGCTTAAAGTTGCCCTCTTAGGCTGTTTTGTTCCCAATTTCAGCCAAAAAGCTCATTTGCTTTTTAAAAAGCTTTCTAGCTTATTTATTTGTTTAATTTGTGTTCCTATTTGCTTATTGGGTTAGGATTAAGTTGTTTGTGGCTTAGCTTATTTTGTTTTGCCTTGAGCTTATTTAGTTTTTAAAAGTAAAAAGATTTTAGTTAAAGAGTAACTTAATTATAATAAGCCACTGTCATTTTCATAAGCTTATTTTAGGCTTATTTTAAGTTTCTAAAAATATTGCCTTTGTTAAAGTTGGTCTTTAAGCTTATTAGAAGATTTTGCAAAAAGAAATTTTCAAAAGTAAAAACATTTGGGAGTATAGGGAGGCCCTAGTTTCGAACCCGGGACCTCAACCTTAACACCCAAACGTTTTAACACCACACTCCACTACCAACTGCCCTTGGGACTTTTTCGTTTATACTTTGCCATATTTAATACTTAACCCTTCTTTACCCAGTTTGCTTATTAGAGCTTCTTAGCTTATTTTCTGCTTATTTGTTCAGTATTTTTCCAGTTTCTTAATTTTCTTAGATTCTACTTAGCTTAAAGTACTTTTCATGAATTTTTCAGAATTTTCCAAATTACTTTAGTATTTTTAATTAATTTTTTAGATTAAATCAATTTTTAATTCATAATAAATAAAATAAAAGTCAAAAAATATACGTAATTCTTTTTTCTAAAATTTTCTTTTTTCATTTAGGACTTTTAAAAATTAAATTTGCTTTTGTAGGGTTTAAATTTGATAATTTAGGTTTTAGAGTCTCGTTTTTTATTCCCGTTAACGTTTTTAGGTTCGATCTTTAATTGCTTTAATTGTTTACTTGCGTTTATTTGTTTTTGCATATTATTTGTAGAAATAGAATCCCAAATCAAAATTTGATTATTCAAACACGCGATCACGAACTTAAATTCGATTCTCAATTCACGCCTCGTCAGGAAGGTTTTGGATTTTACTTTTGATAAAAGTAATCTTCTAGAAGCCTTACGGAACACTTACTCTCTCTCATCATTTAATATTTTGATACTAGTTATATATATATATATATGTATATATATATATGTGTGTATATATATATATATATATATATATATATATATATATATATATATATATATAGGCTAAGTTATTAAGAATCATATATCATGCTTGAGGAAGAAAAAGCTCGTAGGCATGGTCGGGTATTTAATTGGCAAACTGCAACATATGGAAAGATTAGGGTTGATGACGATCTTTACGACCTTAGATCTGTGGAAGCTGAATTCCCAGTTATAGTCAATGACGATGCCTTTGCACCTTAGGATGCACTTCAGTGCAAATCTCAAGTAAGTACTCCTGTCAACAATGAGATCGACTTTAGAATATCATTTGACGAATCCGACGATGAGGATTACACAATAATTTGTGACAAAAACTTATTTTCTTATAAAATGATTTTTGTCAACAATTTGAAAATGGATTCAGAAAATGATAATGAAAAAGTCATGCATTAAATTCCATCACCTGAGCCTGCGATCAGTTGTTTTGATGATTTAGACCTCTTTAAAGATTTTGAGAACGAATTTCCAGCCATTATTTATAATGATGCTTAAACGTCTAAATCAGATTTATTAACTGAACCGATCTTAAACCCTCGACATATCGATGAATTTAATTTAAATCATGAAACATCAGTGTCCGAATGTGAGGAAGAGGAACAAAACGTTTTATACTTTAATGATCTATTTTCTTTTAACGTAATTTATCCTGATGATTCAAAATCGAATGAGGACAATGATGATGATAAAATCGATATTGAACACTCTTCGGGGGATTTATCTGTCAAACCATTACCTGATGTAATAAATACTGATGATGGTGCCTATGCATATGAGTCAAATAAGCTTTTGGAAACAAGTCATGATACATCTAATAAATTTTTCAAAACTGAAACTTTTATCAAGGAATTAAATTTTAATATCATGACTTGGAATCATCTTAACAAATGAATGTCATTCATTTTCCTAATCAAGAAATTGTATGTGTCATTTGGCATCCCGTTCGACCCCAAATTGTTTTATAAGGATGGGATTAAATTAGGGCAAGACTAACTTAAAGACTTTTCTGCAAACAAAAGTGCTTGCCGGGAGACAACCCAGAATGTATTTTCAATTTTTTTATCGAGTTTGTCTTCCCAGGCTGTCTATATGGCGTATCCAAGCCCCATGGATACGGCGTATCGACTATCTGGACGTTATCCAGTCTTTATTTTCAGTACAATCTATACGAAGTATTCATTAAATGAATACAGAGTATACATGTATCAATACGGCGTATCCTGAGGAATGGATACGGTGTATCAACTTCCTATAGAGTTTTAGGTATTTATTTCGAGTCTAACCAAACGAATACAAGGAGATAGAATTGCATTTGTTTTTTAAGAATTTACACAGGACCTCATGAAAGATATATCGACAAAGTTGGTGGAATGCATATTTTCTGGAATTCGGTGTGTGTGCTGTTTGTGCTAGGATTCAGACGCTTTTTTAACACACAATCTTGCTCATAAACGCAACATGGAGAATCTATCGACCAAATATCAAGGGAGTTTCTCATTCTAATTCTTTTTAATTCCCGTATTTAATGTTTTACATATACAACGAGGACGTTGTATAATTTAAGTGGGGGGATGGAATTAAAATGTTTACTTGTCCTATTTTTCACAATAAAATGCTTAAATTATTCTTAAATTTAAAAAAATTTCAAGCATACTTTTGTGAAAATTACATGTTACATAACCCGCACACAATAACCCTTGATAGATATTGTAAGGATTTAACATTTCCGTTTCCAAATGTTTACCCAAATTCCACAAAATATGAGTGTGCCGGTGATGTAGTGGACTTTAGAACTTGGCTTGGTATATCACTCGAGACCACAATAATGAGTATTATGGATTTAATTGGATTAACTTGCTTAAATGGGCAAATTTTAGGATTACACCCAAATCGCCTTTACATGTTGTTTATTAACTAACTACACCGGTTAGTTAACCTCCAGTTTTAAACCCTTTTCTACTCTCATCTTTAGAGTGAAGATCCACTAGAACAACCCGTAAAGCCAATCCTTTAGGAAATTACACCAACTATTTGTTTCGTTACACCCTTACACCTTAACCTACCCTGTTAGATTAAGTTTAATTTACAGTTGCTAGTTGCTTAAAGTGTAAAGTTTGTATTTCCCGAGTCTTGTGTCATTTTCTATCTTTGGTGTGGTTGGAAATTTGCACATTGCAAATGGGAATGTATATTAGTAGTCAAAGCTCATGTGATTTTACTACCGTCACAATTAATGGTGAGTCCGAAGAACGAAGAACTATCGAAGGAATTATCCGGAATTATTATGATCGTGAAGATGGTGAAACTACACCGACATTTGAAGTATAGTTAGTAAAAAAGAAAATTGAAAAAAAACAAAAAAAAGAAGGAAAGTTTGAAGATGATCGTTTCGCAACTACCGAAGGAATTACATGAAGGATCGATTATTCGTTGATACGTCTTAAAATCAACGATGTAGAGTATTGTACAAAGTGGAAGATATCGCCACTTGCCTTGTAGAGCATGTAAAAGTTATGGGATGATTAGGAAGTTGACCGTTACAGGAACGCCAACTTAGGTTGTTGTTTTTTATCGATGATCAAGATGTTGTAAATAGTCGTGTCTTTGTCATAGTAACGGTCGGGAAAAGTGTCTAGCAACTTGTACTTTAGGCTTAATCTATTTGTTTCTTGATTTTTATTTAACAACAATTTACTTCCCTCTCACCTGATGATTAGCCGCTGGTTTTACGCGAATAAGGATTCATACGAACATGCATGTCTATTCCGTCGTTACGGCCATGTATGCATGTTTCGTACCTTGTTGGTTTACGACTTTTGGTGAAAGTTAGAAGGTTCCTACCCTATATCATTCTTCATCCTAACCGTTAGTTAAATTCGAATGGGGATGTGATCGAACACACATGTCTATTCCGTCGTTACGGCCATGTATGTGTGCTTCAGCTGCCCTGTTGGAGTGGTACTTCTGGTGAAAAATTGTAGAATGATCAACCGTACGCCTTTCCATACAAAAACCCATATTTACCTTTATAAACTTGTTACTCCTTGGCTTTAGTGGTGGAGATGTGTATCCTTGCCAAGCTTATGATAGAATACTCGTCACGACCAAGCAATTGATTGAATTAGTTACATGTTACCACAAAGATTAGTTGAGTGATTTGAGTGTTTTCATCTTCCTATTTCGTGAGGTGTTTGGTTGTGTACTTGTAATAGATCAAATAAATTCTTTAACGGAAAACATCCTTAGGGATACATTTTTTATAAACTTCTAGAGGCTACTTGAGGACAAGTAGGATTCAAGTGGGGGGATATTTGATGACATCAAATAACGTCTATTTTATAGCATCATTTATCCCATGTAAATAACCCATTTTTGTATTATTATTGCAAGAATTGGTACTTAATTGTTTATATTTGTTATTTGCAGTAATTATCGAGTAGTTGGCAAAAGATAGAGAAAAGGACGTGTTTTGGAGCATAAACGAAGAGTTTCAGAAAGTCGCTGATTCCGAATCAATGCGCCGTATCATTCTAGAAGCATACGCCGTATCTAAAGACTTTGAAGAACTTAATACCATTGTCTGACTTTGAAGAATACGCCATTGATACGCCGTATATGATACTTTGGTCAAAAATCAAGAAAAACACATTTTCGGCCAATACACCGTATCCAAAAACCCCAATACTCCGTATTGGTCAATACTCCGTATCCAAGAAATCGGATATGGCATAATGGTCAATACGTCGTATCCAAAAGTCAGATACGGCGTATCCAAATTCCTGCGTAAGAATTTTGTAATATTTTATTCTTGGAGCCCACGCCAAGTCATCTAATACGCCGTATAGAGCTTCTCAATACGCCGTATCGAACCGACTACCTAACCCTATAAATATAGACGACCCTAAACTCAATTTTAAGGATGCAAGTGAATCCCTAAACCACCAAGTCGACCAAGAGATTATTAGAAGAGCATAGAAGGTCAGAAAAGAGCCTTAAAATCATAGGAAAACTCTTGTAATCTTGAAACTGAATACGCGTTCGATTAAGGTTTCTTTATTTTAATCGTTCATATATCAAACCATGTGTATTTTTACAATGACTATCGGCTGATACCTTTAGGTATCAGCCATGTTTATGAAGATCTAATATTTGGTTTGTTTATCTCGATTGCTTAATTTATCGTTGATTGTTGTTTATGTTTATCAATTTATATTCGTTCACGTGCTTAAGTAAGCGACCTATCATTCAACTGGGTCTAGTCCTACATATTTAATGCGCTGCAACTTCGGTGTTGTTTGGGCGTAGGCTAAGAGTCCGGGATAGCTCTCCATATTGCAATTTATATATCTTGAATCATAGGATCACAAATATTGACCTATCCTTGCCTTTAGATTAGTGAGCTTAGTTGAGCCATAAGGTGACCTTGGTATCAATGAGTACATTCTTATTCCATTGGTAAGGACTCAGACAGTAGACTACTAGTATATAAAGAGCCGTTAAGCAGTAAGTGGGTAAAGTCTCGATGAGCTAGGGTTTAGTAAGAGCACCATTACTTAGATCCTAAGATAGATTATAATCAAAAAATGATTGCTTTATGCGGATTCGTCTAATTGTGACAGAATTAGCCTGTCTAGGTCTTAGGAAGAAGTACCGCCTAAGTCTGGGAATGATATGCCCTTCGAGATAAGACAATCATTGCACTAAATAAACTAACCTGTGTTTTATCGGATTATTCATGGTTGATACGTTTTCCTTACATTAGTTCTCGACCGTTCCTTTATCGTTTGCTTGTCTTCTTGTGTGTGTTTATTGCTTTACTTGTCATCAAAACCTTATGTTAGATAACTAAACCTGGTGCCAGTCTCTTAGGCTGAAACCCCCCTTATCATTAGATTAGGTCTAACTTAGGTCTTGCATAAATTAGATTAATTTAGGTTTAACTTAGATAACTAAAATACTGATAGAATTAGGAATTAACGCTCTCGCTCTTAGTAATCGACACCCTACTTACCAACGAAACTACAATTTACCGGGTACACTGCCCGTTAAAGTATTGTTTTTAGGTATAGTTGACATAAAATAAATAGTAAAACTTGATACATAAATAACACCTACACAACGACACATCAGCTATTTTATAAGAATTATGGAACCAACATCGAGTCTTGGAAGAATTTGCCTAGGAGAGAATGTTTATGGATCACCAAGTGAGAAAGTTGAGGAGCATGAAGATTGGGGTGCTCCCGAGTACACGGACACAGCTGGTAGTAAGGAAAAGAAGGTAACAAAAGCACTTAGTTTTTACAAAATGGAAACGGAAGAGGTAAGTAAATGGTATATTGCACCATGCTTCGTGAATGGCTTGGATGCATATGATGGTGAGATCAATTTGGCACTTGATGAAAACTTGATATCAAATGAATTCGCAGTGAAGCTATGTTTGGATTATGGGGTTAAGAAAGGAAACAAGGTAGTGAAAAAAGATCTCTTTGTTGCCTTGAGGGGAGAGCTTTACTTTGTCAAATTCATCATCAATCCAAAGGAAGACAATATGGATCCTAGAGTTATTTTGGGAAGGTCGTTCATAAGGCTAGTTATTGGAATTGTCGACTTCGGTAGCGGGGTGATCACTGTTTATCCCGAACAGGATCTATTTGAAGATGATTATGAGAAGACAAAAAAAGAGTATGGATGATTGGGACCAGTTAGTTGATTTCAACTTTGATGATATACCACAGTTGGATGGAGAAGAACTTCCGCCGTTTTTATGTAAAATAGGAAAAAGTAGCCGCAATAAGAAGAGAGCAATGGAGAGTCTTAACTTGTTCTACCCGGATATCGGACCATCTTTGTCAACTGGGAGGTATTTGACTCAAGAAGAGGCAGCAAAGGAAGCATTGGCACTTAGAATTAGCTAGAAGTTTGCTTTGTTAGAGGAAGTGAGACCAGCACTTGAGACAATGGCTTATAATGACAAGTACAAGAAAGTGCTCGATGAGATTTGGAAGGACAAAGTGGAATCAGATGGAATGATTACGAAAGAAGAGGAAAAAGCAATAATTAAAGTCAAAGGTGAGGCGTTGAAAGAAAAAGACGACCCTGAAGCATTTATATTTCCTATCAGATTTGAGGGAAAGATCAACGAAAATGCATTGGTCGACACTAGGTTGGATATCAATACCATGCCTTACCGGATTTATGAGAAGTTAGGAAGAGAAGAGATAAAAAAAAGGTCAACAGAGGGATCACAATGATTAAACATACCCAGGCAGAACCTATGGGAATACTTATGAATGTTCTTTGTCAGGTGGGGGTCACCACCATAATTGCTAAATTTTTGATCTTGGATATACCAATCGACCGAGATGTGCCGATAGTAGTTGGTCTGGGATTCCTATATACAATTGGTGGCATAGTTAATACCTCAGAAAGACTTTTCTCAACTTTTGATGAAATTTGCCATCAAACTTTCCGTGTCGCAAGATCTGATGTTCTAAGAACCGCAGAGAGCGATAGCGATGACGAAGAAGAGTATGAGATTAAGAGAAACAAGTTTGGAGCACCAATGTATGGTCCAAAACTAGCAGCATATCTAAATTGTAACGATCCAGCTGAACGATAGTTAGCTCTACAAACAGTCATTAACCCATTCCGGAAGATTAGTGTCTGGAAAAAGGCCGTTAGTTTCCTTGGTTCATTACCTGTACTGTTGTAACACGTTGACTGGAAACCTGATTACAAGGGTTGTTATACTAACAAAGAGGAAGCAAAAGGATAGTGGCGTACTGAGATAAGGTTGACTGACCCATATGGGAATATTTATGTGCATGCGTTCATAACCAAGAAAACAGGCCAGAAATTGTCGAAATATCATAAGTTGAGTGACATTATGTCACCCAACTGGTTTATTGAGTGAAGTGTCAGACTGAGTGGGAATAATGGAGGAAATTTATTTACTCCTAAACTATTTTTACTTTTCTTGTCAGTGTTGCAAAACAAGGTCTACAAGGCCGATTAATCGCCGATTAGACGCTACAAGGCCACCAACCTTGCCAATTAATGTAATAGGGTCAAACAAATAGGTCAACCGTGGTCAACGGCGATCAACGGTAGTCAAACTTGCCAAAAACCTTCTAATCTTGTCGGAAGTACCTAAAACTCACTATAAACTTGTTTTGATCACTTATATTAACTGTTTAAATCTATTACAAGTTGTTTTTTAGAAAAAAACTTGCCAATAATATCTAAGACTCGACGAAAATACAAAAAACTTGCCGAATATACCCAATTTTTGCCGAAAATGCCAATCCGATTAATTGCCGATTAATCCTGCCTTGACCGATTACAAGCTACAAGGTGGTCGACCGCCCGGCTAACGATTCACGATTTTTGCAACCTTGTTTCTTGTTGAGTCAAAAATAAAAATCATTTGTATAAATGCATAAGGGATTACACTTGATGTACGAACATTATTCCAATTAATGATAAATATTAATATTAAGTCAGTATGATGGATTGAAAATTTATGTTATAATTGTGTTTAAAATATGAAATGTACAAGGTAAGTTTGTGGTGTGTATATATATATATATATATATATATATATATATATATATAT
>BQNB010109148.1:2826-22812 GCA_026074375.1 Tanacetum coccineum | reverse complement strand
TTAGAAATTCATTAATCCAAAGTGTCCAGAATTCGTCCAGAATCTGACCCCCTAAAAGTATGACATTAGGTGACCACTTTAGACCTCATTATATGCTTAGAAAAAATTCAGGGGTCACACACAATATATAAAATGACTTTCACGTGATTTAGAGCCTCTAACTATATGTCTAAGTATTTTTAGAAAAATCAAAACCAAAACTGAAATTCGTCACAGTTTTACCCACTGATTTTGTATCGACCTTTTGACCCACTTCCCGACCTTAAAAACTCACAAGACCAAATTTGCTGGAAAGTAGACTCTCTAAGGTTATCTCTAGTATATTGTAAATTGTTTATTTGAATTTTTATGAATGAGTTATGATCTCTACAAGACTGACCAAAATTCTGCAGTAAATTAAAACGACTATATCTAAAGATCAAGCCCTAACCGACTAACCCAATCATGAAAACAATCAAACGAATGATCAAACATGATATATACATCATAAAATTTCAGAAACATAAAACCCTAATCCAAACCCTAGCCGAAAATTATATGTTTAAAACCCTAATCCATCATGCTAGATTACATTAATTAAAAATTAACTAGAATTAAACAAGAATTAGAAAATACCTTAGCAAAGAAACCTTAATTTTTTTTTCTTTTTCTTCTCCTGTTCGGTCGTCAAACGCAAGGGGGAGGGGGTTTGGGATTTATTTTGTCTTTATAGCCTACAATAAGGAGTCCTAGATAATTACCAATTATAATTTGATTCCAAATAAAATTATTTTTCCCCTTTTTTTCTTAGAACCGGCCGACCATGGCCCTTTTCTTTTTTTTCTTTTTTTATTAATTATATAATTACTTATATTTCCTTAAATTTTTATTAAAACCTTAACTAATTTGACTATACCTTTTTGCTTAAACGAAATTCACTAGACTTTTAAAAATAACTTTTTAACTTTTCATTTTCAACCTAACTTTCCTAAAATAGAATTTTTTACATTATTCTTAACTTACCACTTAAAATCTAAACCTATCTTAGATTACTAACACAAAAATACGTATACGTAATAATACTTACACATTTAACACGAAAACGCTCAAATCTCAATAATCATTTCCTTGTCACTTAAAAGTGAACAAAATGAATTCAACCAATTTTACTACCATTCCAATCTCATTAAGATGATC
The DNA here is from genome assembly GCA_026074375.1 of Tanacetum coccineum. NCBI lineage: Eukaryota > Viridiplantae > Streptophyta > Magnoliopsida > Asterales > Asteraceae > Tanacetum > Tanacetum coccineum. Next base: position 21,636 of record BQNB010109148.1, on the reverse strand, counting down.
ACACTCAATAGATTGATTACCAATACCTCACATAACACACATAAACTCATATAAACACACAGAATCACATACACCATATATTGCAATATTCACATAAGTCAATACTAATGGTTTGACTAACTTGCTCAAATCATGGTTGTCACAGAAAGGTGTAGACTTCACTGATGTACCAGATGATGATGCTACACTTGCTTTTCTCATTGAGCTTGGATACAAAGGTCCACTATATAAGCACACCAACATGTTTATGGATCACATGCATTAGCCATGGAGAACTTTGGCAGCAATAATCAACAAATGTCTCTCTAGAAACACAGCAAGCAATGAAACACTTAGAAAGTCCAGAATTGACATAATGTAGGGCATGTTCTACAGAGAGAATATCGACTATCCCGAGTTGATTTGGGAAGATCTTGCTTTCCAGATTGATCATAGGAAGGAGAAGAGATCAAGACGTGAAAATATGCCATTTCCCCGATTCACCAAAATCATCATCAATCACTTCATTAATCAACACAAGTCTTTCTTTAACCTCAAGTATCAACACTATCATACAATCAAATATGATGGTATTGTAAGCAGGTTGAAGTTTGTTAGAATATGTGAAGATTATCAGGAATATGGACTTCCTATTCCTGAGACTATACTGACAGAAGCAATTAAACAATCAAAATCTTATCAGATGTTCATCAAATACTCCACTGGTCAAATTCCTCCCAAAAAGATCAGAGGTAAAGGGTCACAAGGGAAGAAGACTATAGATACTCATGTGGCAGATGTTGATGTGTCTGAAGAGTCAGACCCAGAACCACCCAAAAGGAAAACTGCTAGTAGAAGAGTGGTCAAGAAGAAAGTCACAATTTCTGCTGATGACAACATTATTTCTGATGATCCAGACGTTTCTTTGGAGTTAGGTAAGTCTATCAACAAAACTAAAGTTGAAGAAGCAGAAGCAGCAAGGCAAGTCCATGCTACTCATGCAAGGATTGTAACTAATCTATCCCCGAGCCTACTAAAAGAATAAAATAAGGCAAAGTGACTTCTGATCCTCCCAAAAGGCTCAAGGGTGTTCCATCTCTTACTCTAGAAGAACAAGAAGCTGTTGATACTATGCAAGCTCTCAAAGAAAGCAGAAAGACCAACAGAAGACAACCTGGTACTAGAGGCTCAAATGAAAGAACTGTCAGTATACCATGGGTTCCCGATGAGTCCACAGTCGTCTCTGCTACCTCAAGTGAAGGAACTAGTACTAAACTAGGGGTTCCCAATAAGGAAAAGGTCATATCTAAAGAAAAAGTTATTCTTGAGTAGGGATCTGAATAAGAGAGTGAATACTCAAAAGAAGACCAAGTTGATGATGAAGAAAAGGATTATAAAGATGGTGATGCTGATGATGAAGGCGACGATCATATCAGTGATACTCATAATGATGAATATGCTAAAACTAAATCACATGTAGATGAAATCTAAAAGTATAAGATTCACGTGCACAAAGATATGGATGCTGAGATGGCAGAACCTGAAACTGTTAAGCATGAGAATAAAGAAAAGGATGTCCTAACTGATGCAGCCAAACCTGATGTTGAAAAGAATGCAAAAGAAGAGGGAGATGCTGAAAAGGCTGCTCGTTCTAACATTAAAGTTAAAGAGTCTACTGAATTTCCACTGCCATCTTTCAGTTTGTCAGTTTCATCTGGTTTTGGTACTTAATTCTTTAACTCTTCCTCTGACATTTCTTTGACTGGTGTACTAAAGAATACTATAGAAGAAGATGCTAGCTCTTTGATGGATATTCACATCCACCAAGAAACACCTTAGATCCAGTCTCTATCAGTATAGAAGGTTCCAGTAGTAGTGATTTCAGAGACTACCAATCTTCCACCTATACATGAAATTCTCACTGAAACTCCTGTTTCCTTACCTCATGTGACACCCACCATCTCAACCATGCAACAAACATCAACACCAATCCTTACACCACCAATCATAACCGATGCTCCAACCATCACCACTGCTGTTCATGAATCCGATGCACTCTTCGCTGTTCAGCTAAGAGTTGCAAAACTAGAAAAGGATGTGTCTAAACTTAAGAAAATAGATCTATCTACTAAAGCTCTTGCTGCTCTCAAGACATAAGTTCCATCTGTTGTAGATAATTATCTTGGATCCAAAGTTGGGGATGTCTTTCAAAAGGAACTGAAGAAATATACGGTAGATCTTATTCAAAAATATTATCTGCAGCAAATTCATAAGTTACCCAAGAATCATACACCAACAGTTGATCTAGAACAAGAATCTGAGAAAATTCCTTCAGAGATTCTTAAGATTAAGAAGGAACAAGCTGAGAAGCAAAAGATGCCAAAGTTTACTATCAAGTCTACAGACAAGGTAGAACTCAAAGAGTTTAATCAGAAAAGCGCTCTCTACCAGACCATGCATGCAAACAAGTCCTTTAACAGAAATCTTGCTAATCATAGGTTGTACCATGCTCTCATGGAAGCCTTGATAGAGGATGAAAATGCTATGGATAAGGGAGTTGATGACACAATCAAAGACCATAAAAGAAAGCATGATGACAATGAAGATGATGAAGACTCTCTAGCTAGACCAAAACAGGGTAAGAAGACAAAGAGGAGAAGAACCAAGGAGTCAGAGTCTTCCAAGAAGCCATCCACTACCAAGGAAACCCCTAAAGGTAAAGCTCCATCTAAAGGCTCTAAAACTGGTAAGTCTGCTTTTGCAAAGGAACCGGTTGAAGAACCTACTGCTGAGGTGGTAATGGATGATACGGGTGAAGATGCGGTTTGTGATGATGATCAACCATAAGATACTTCTGAACCCAAGACAGCTAAGACTCCAAATCCAGGAAGGATTAGATATACAAGATAGATAATGAGTACACATGATAGAATTCATACCCTATTCTCATTTTAGGTCATTTCGGGAAGACAAATGTCATAACTACAGAGAAAATTAGTGTTTAACTTGTTACTTTTGGGTGTACCATTTCGACTACTTAGAGGGAAAGAGAGGTTGTTTCTAGAGAGAGAGTGGTTGGATGAACATTTTAGAGAGAGAAAGTAAACATGAAAGAAAATGCATTAAGTATGTGAAACAAATGAACAACCAACACCCTCTCCAAGGCATGGAGAGGGAATTTATACATCCCTAGTGGCCGGCATATGGTTAGCTTGTGGGCTTTCCATGGGCCTTTTGGCCAGATAAGATTACTATCATAACATTAAACTAACTACGGGCTTTGACTAACTATTATTAGAAGTGACCGACACTTTTCGTGTTTCTAACAATCTCCCCCTAAGGGAGGTGACTCTAATTTACAAAGACTTAAACCTAGCATACTATGCTTTAACTTTAGTCTTGAGCTCATAATCTTTAACTTCAATCATTAACTTGTGAATTGATGTAGTGATAATTGACTTTAGGCATTGACTTGTATCTTTGGCTTATCATGAATATGATCTTGAACTTCTTGAGATCATCAACCAAGCATAATCTCTTTTTTCCATCTTGTAAACTTTGCCATCTTCTGAACTTGTGACATTTGGACCGACAAGCTCTTACTGTTGTTGTTTCTTGGTCTTGAAAGCTTGAATAAGACATCTTTCTTAAAATTCTTTAACTATAACACTTTGTCACTTTAAGAAAGACGTTCGGTATCAGAGTGACAAAAACTTCTTTGAAATTCTTTGACTTTAATACTTCGTCACTTCAAGAAAGACGTATGGTATCAGAGTAGCAGAAGTCTTGAAACATGTACTTGAGCTTTCATGATGTCTTTATGTTTGTCGGTCGGGTATGAGCATGTTGTTATAAATCTTTGAGACAGTTGGAATCAGGTACCTTCACCTTCATCTTTAAGTATCATGCATTAAAACAGTTAGCAATAAAGTAGGGGGATGAATATGGCTTTGTCATTCGCCAGTGTTTAGTTAGAGTAACCTTCAAATCTGTGAGGATTAACCTATGATCAGGTAGATTCAATTTAAGAAGAATCTCCTTGATAGGATTTCTAGCTAAAGTATTGAATCTTTCTAACACATATGTATTAGATTCATCAAACTCAGCATGTTCTCATTAATGGAACGTCTCAAAGCAAACAACACGATAAAAGTAAACCAACGAGTTACTATATCACCAATTGAAGTAAAAAATTGATTTGAAAAATCAATCAACGTGTCACTTGCTAAAGTGGTTTTGTGATACCTCGAGAGTGTTAGTTATTTCAAAAGTTCATCATCAATCATCAATTCATATACTGGAACAAGTTTGATTCATTAAAAATCGCACCATTGTTTCTTTCTAGTTGTCACAAGCTTGATTCGTATAGAACCGCACAAGTCACCTACTATGAGCTTGTTTGATGTTGGCTCAAGCAGGATTTCCATCTTTACTATGATTACTTGAGTATCACTCTGATTTTCTAGCAAAACCATAAGGATAATGCGTAGGACTCTTTATATTCTCGTTATTCACATTGTGTGAGATAACAAGAATAATTTTGACAAGTGTCCTAATGAGATTTATGGATGATCTCTTTTGGCTCTAGACTTAATAGTGCACTTTGGTTTTAGTGATCGGAGGCTGGAGCAGACTGCCACCTTTTCAATACCAACTAGCTCGGAGTGAGAAAATTGATAGAAATGCGTGTAATCTTCGTGAAAAATGAAACAAAATTATTTTGAGAGATTTTGAGTGGCTAGAGAGGGTTGTGCATTACATCACTGGGTCCATGATGTTAGTCTTCAATGTCAGCAATCATCTTTGTGTTTCTTGACAGCAGATGTATTGACCTAGTTTCTGCCTAAGTGTAAGGAGGGCTTCTTTCGTTTCACCCTTTATCTTAACTTTCTTTTTAATTCTTCAACCCCTTCAACGCTTACCAAGACTTCATAACTAGTACCTTCTTGGGTTTGTTCTAGTACGAGCTCCATCTCAATCGTCACTTTTCCCTTATTCTCACATTTACTCTTTTTTTCATACCCAAGGACTACTATACTATCTAGTGGAATATCCCTGGGTAGATCCCTCTGGTTCTGGCTGGATCATGGGAATGGATACCTAAACTTAAGCACCTTATAACTTCAATACAATAATTTAAATGGTCGGTCTTTGGTACTTCCACATTTCTGCCAACACGTAACCATTTGCTCCCCTTTTATATGTACATTGATTAATCGAAAAAGTTTAGCACATATATAGGATAGCGTATACTTGAAATCTTAAAATTACATTTTTTAATCATATATTTTAATCATATTTTCTCCCCTTATCAAAAATATTAAATCTCTTGATATTTTGGATATCAATTAATTCAAATATAATTGCTTTTGGGGAAAAAATGTTCAATTATTACCAAGCTATATTAGGAACATTTTTAATGCTCCCCCTCAAATTATGAGGGTATTATATGATGTTTGAGTATGTTAATTTGAAAAATTTTGAATTTACTAAGAAATTCTTAAAAATTCATACCCAAACACTATATATGCCTGGTTTTTAAGTCTACACTACACATTTATATATTCACAAGATTATGTATGCGATACTGAAAATATTCAAACCAAAAATGAAAAAGTCATTATGTCCATGTTAGCAATCTGTAGTCCGTCTTGATAATCTCCATTTAGAGGTTGTCTTAGCTTCCCCCCGAACCAACAATCCTTTCTTGAATAGATTCAAAACAGATGTGCAAGCCGCATCAAGCAGTCTTAATGTATAAAGCCTAAATATCCAAAGTACACAACTAATTCGAAACCATAACACCAAAGTCAATTAAGTCTCGGATGTCCGTATTTCTTCTTACACAATAGTGATGATATAAATTGTAACACCAAAGTCAACTAAGTCCCGGATGTCACAATTATTCCCTCTAAGTAGTTGAAATGATACCATCTAATTCAACTAAGTCCCAAATGTATACATTTCTTCTGGCTGGATACTAACTAACTAAGGAATCATCATACTTATCATACCTATATGTACTTCTTTGATCAAATATTTCTACTCCTTTTAAAAATAAGCTTAGTGATTAACTGATTGGGTAAAACATTAATTGAATCAGAAAGAACTCTTTTCACATTTTAAATAATTATTCATCCAACACTTCCCCTTGGGAACTCAAATGATGCATAATAAATGATGATGAGATGTCTCTTCCCCCATGTGATTGAAATAGTGCACCCAAAAGAAACAAAGAAGGCCTAAAATCAAAAGAAGCTATCTATGAAGACAAGCTCAAAAGAAGACCATGTTTTCTATCATGTATACATCTACTCCTTCCCCCTTGCTGGTTTTGACACCTCGAAATCAGTAAAAACTTATACGCACACATATACGAGATCATGTTTGAAGAATAAATAAGCTTAGATCTATCTTGTGAGAATCAACTTCAAGGCTTTTAAAACTATGTAATTATTTTCAAACATTCCTAAGTCTTTTACAACAATGAGGTGTTTGCAATATTGGTCGTATGTAGTTTAAAGCCTGAATTCACTAAGTCTTAAATTGCAAATAAGTCCATAAAGTTTTAAACAAACGACATCTAAAGATCTTGTAGTTAATATAAATTAAATCCCTTTAAAAATGTTATCCGTCATTATCCAAACCTTTATCTGTTAATTTCGTAATTTATTTTGAAAGACCATTTTAAAAGATTATTTGATGACACATTCCTCTCCTCAAATAATGACCAGTTTTCTATTTAAAGAGTTGTTGTCATTGTTTGAGTGGTCGCATTGTATTTGAAAATCTTTTTGTGATTATTGAAAACACTGATTCATTATGAAGATAACTTTTAACCAATAAAAATAAGATTTCTCTTATTTTGACAAATAAATGCACTGACACGTACATTAATTTGTGTATAGGAAGCACGGGTTGTGTTGTAAAGTAAACACAAGCCTTTGGATGGTCATAAAGTAGACCATGCCCAAGAATAAATTCCCATCGAGAGGTCAAGTTTTCTTTTTGAAATACTTTCCTTTAAGATAATGACCGGGTTGCTATCTGAAATAATAGCAAGCCATTTTTGGCATGTTTTGAAAACTTTTGAACTTCTGCTCGAACTTCATTTACAGCCTCGTATCATTATTAAATGACATTTCTAAGACCATAAATGTTATCGATTTTCAGAAGACATGCCATTATTACCTCTTTTTATATTTTTCTTATTTATTAATTTTTTCTTTGGTTTTAAAGATTTTATAGTTTTGTATTTTGTTTTTATAAAGGTTTTCTGAAAATGAAAAATCTTTTTAGTTTTTAATATATATACATATTATATACAGGATATTTGAATAGGTACCACCACTATTCTTCAGCTTCATCTGCCAATTGTTTTAGGGTCTCCGGCGTAAAACTTCGCATTCCCAGGTTGTTGATAAGAAATTCAATTATTTCTCTACCAAGGGATTTAGTGAAGATGTCCGCTAGTTGATACTCCATATTGACAAAGTAAAGCTCTACTACTCCGTTCTCAACTTTCTCTTTTATGAAGTGGAATCTGATGTCAATATGTTTTGATCGAGAATGTTGAACATTGTTGCAGCATAAGGCAATAACGCTTTTGTTATCATAGTACATTGGAATTTTATTGAATCCAAGGCCATAGTCAATAAGTTGTGATCTCGTCTAAAGGACTTGAGCACAACAGCCAGACAAGGCTATATAGTCAGCTTTCGTACTGGATATCACATCACTTTTCTCCTTTATTGATGACCAACTAACAAGTCTGTCTCCTAATAATTGCATACTTCTGGATGTACTTCGTCTAGTATCTTGGCAACCCGCATGATTAGCGTCTGCATAAGCTGTTAGAGCAATAGAAGAATCCTTTGGATACCAGAGTCCCCTATTAACAGTTCCTTTTAGGTATTTAAAGATTCTTTTTACAACATGTAAGTGCTTTTCTGTAGGCTTTGCCTGATACCGGGCACACATGCATACAACAAATGTTAGGTCTGGTCTACTGGCTATAAGATACATAAGGGTGCCAACCATTCCATGATAGTGTGTAGGGTCAACGGATTTCCCTTGTGGATCTTCATCCAGTTTGGATTTCTCCATTATGGGAGTATCCACAGGGTCACTAGATTCCATACCAAATTTTTTCAAAGATTCCAAAGCATATTTAGACTGGTTTAAAAATATGCCTTTGGGACTTTGTGAAATCTGTAGTCCTAGAAAAAATGATATTTTGCCCATCATCGACATCTTAAACTTTGAACACGTTATTTTTGAAAATTGGTCACATAGTTCAGGTGTAGTAGACACAAAGATTATATCATTAACATAGATTTGTACCAAGAGAATATATTTTCCTTGTCTTGTGATGAACAATGTGGGATCTACAGTTCCTTTAGAGAATTCTCGAGAGAGTAGAAACTTTGACAATAGATCGTATCACGCGCGAGGAGCTTGTTTTAACCCATAGAGATCCTTCTTAAGCCTGTACACATGATTCAGATTGTCTTTATCCACAAACCCGTCTGGTTGGCTAACATAAGCATCTTCGTACAAAATGTCGTTCAAGAATGCCCTCTTAACATCCATTTGGTAGATGATCATATTCATGTGAGCAGCAAATGCGAGAAAATTTTGAATAGCATCAAGTCTTGCCACTGGAGCAAAAGATTCCTCAAAATTAATTCCCTTTTCTTGACGGTAACCATGTGCAACTAATCAAGCCTTGTTTTTCAGAATTCCTCCTAATTCATTAAGTTTCACCTTGTAGATCCATTTTAAAGTAATAACCATCACTTTATCTGGACGAGGAACAAGTTCCCAGACTTCAAGACGTTCAAATTCATTTAGCTCCTCTTGCATTGCTTTAATCCAACATGCTTGAGTTAATGCGTCTTTATAGTTCTTTGGTTCAACTAATGTGAGAAAGGCATCATAGTAACAAAATACGGCTTGTTCATGGAGTTGGAGTCTTGTGGAAACATGTATTTCGAGTCCACCGATGATGTTGTCTAAAGGATGATATTTGGTCCATTTGGTAACGTGTTCTGAGTTAGGAGCAACAGTGTGCACAATGGTGGGAATAACGTTCGAAGAAAAAGATGCTTTAGAGTCATTTTCTGGAATTAGAATGCCAAAGAATTAATCGTTATTTATGTGTGCAACATCTAAGTCGTGATTCTCTTCTTCAATCATTAGAAATGACAGGAGATTGAGTTTTGGGTGTTGTTTGAGAGTTACTAGGTGATGGTGCATCTTGGTCAACAGTTGTTGAGGAAAGTGAACCGGTTGATGCAGCAGGTTCTAGAGCTACTAATTCAGCAATTGGAGTAATGACTTCAAGGGCTAGGCGATCAACACTTGATGGAGGGTTGAGTAATTCATCAAACAGCGGTTGAAACAAAATATCCCAATCAGTTCTTGAAGATGGTACAAATAGTGTTAAAGGAGGAGGGTTCGGCATGAGTCCTGAACTAATTATTGTAGGAGTCATTTCATGAAGTGCGGGTTCTAAATTGCTATGTTTAGAAGCCATCGCTGTCAGCTCATGAAAATCTACATGAATTGTTTTGATGATTCGTCTGGTACGTCGGTTGTAAATTTGAAATGCTTTCTTTGTGGGTGCATAGCCAATGAAAATACCAATATCTGCTTTCGGTTGTAACTTTCCCAAATTCTCGCTATCATTTGTCAGATAACAAAGTGCACAAATTATGTGCAAAAATGATAAGTCAAGAAGTTTGTCATGTAAAAGCTCATATGGTGTTTTGTCGTAACGAAGACGTAAGATGGAACGATTTTGGGTATAACATGAGGTAGCAACTGCTTTTTCCCATAAAAATAATGGAGCTTTCGCATAAATCAACATTGTGCGGGCAACATCAATTAGTGTACGATTATGTCTTTCAACGACACCATTTTGTTGTGAAAAGCGAGCAATAGATGTTTCATAAGAGATGCCAACCTTCTCATAATATTCACACAAAGTTTGATTAACAAATTCAGTTCCATTATCTATTCTGATTCATTGGATAGGTACTTTAAGCCACACTTAGATCATCTTGAGAAACTTGATTATGAAATTTGGAGCTTCATCTTTTGACCTTAAGCACTTTACCCATGTAAATCGAGAGTAATCATCGACAATGACGAGGATGTACTTCTTTCCATTAACACTTGCGACACTCATTGGACCACAAAGATCCATATGCAAGAGATAGAGTTTTTCTTGGTTAGTGTCTTCAGATTTAGTTTTGAGAGGTTTCTTCTTGCTTTTGCCCATTACACACGCAGAACACAGATGGTCCTTTTTAAACTTTAGCTTAGGGAGACCTCGAACAAGACCGTGTCTAGCTAAATGGTTGATTGCACCAAGTTCCGATGAGATAGATGTCAGTGCTATAGCCAGAACTTAGTCTTTGATGCCTTTGACTATAGACATATAGGAGAGGACGCCATCTTATCTCTAAGAGACATAGTATATAGATTTTTGCCTCGAGATCTAGTCAATAGATCAACACCTTCTAGATTGCGAATGAAGCAGGTGTGTTGACGAAAAGTAACTTCAAGGTTCGAATCACAGAATTACCTAACAGAGAATAAGTTGTGTCCAAGTCCTTCCACGTAGTAAACCCTTAAGATCGTAACATTCCCAATCTGATAACCACCATATCCTAGTATCTTTGCCACGTGATCATTTTCAAATTTGACAGTACCTAAAAATTTATTGACGAAATTGGTAAGCTGAGAGCGATCTCCGGTCATATGCTTTGAGCAGCTAGAGTCCAAATACCAGAGAAAATTTTGGACAACCTGCATTCATCAAGAGAGGAAGATGGGACATCAAAAACTATAGATCCCCAAGATTTATTAGGTTCCTTATTATTAGCAGATATAGATTTAATAATCTTAGGTTTGCTAACGGGAACATTAGTTTTAGATTTCCTAGGTTTTCTTGAGTAAACCAATGTTACTACAGGCTTAGGTGTATCAGTTTCTAGAGCAGTTGAAATAAGGGGCACTTCAGTAGTTATGGTAATCCTAGTCACAGGGCACGAATTTCCTACTATAGTGAAGGTCTGACCAGTAGGTCTCTAGATATATCCAACATTTGTAAACACCTTTCCTGTTGGTTTCCAAACTTTTCTCTTTGAGTGTTTCTTAACAGATTTAGATTTAGTACGAGCATTCACATTATTGATAAAATCAAGAACACACAAATCATGATTATCAGAAAGCATACAACCATCACACTTAACACATTTAAGTTCAGAATTCGCATTAAGCTTATAATGCTACACATTAGCAGTTCCTTTAGGTACAACAACACAGTCTTTATTTTTTAAACTAGATTTAACTTTCCTAGGGTGGGCTTCTACTTTATTCTTCTGAGTACTACTTGGTGTTTGCAGAATCTTATCTTTCTTTGTATTGCCTGAAGGCTGTGATCTGCTAGCACTAGTAGACGGTTTTACTCCTGTAGAAGATAACATAGGTTTGTTAGAAACTAGGTTTGATGTAGAGGATGTTTTTGTGATTGTGTTTCCTGAGGATGTGATAGGCTCAGTGAATCTAACTCTTTTATTCTTGTTCTTTGGGGTCGTAGCCACTAATTGTTCACCAGAATTGTTGATACTAGGGCAGGTTTTACTGATGTTTGTAAGCAATTCCTGAATTAGTTTAGTATATCTTCAGGCAGATTTTAAGGAATGATCTAGTGGATATTTTGATTTAACATGTTCAACTAGATCCCTAAGAACTGCAGCTTCTTCCTGAGTGTGCTTAATATAGGCAGAGTGAGCTGTCCTTTTATTCAACAATTTAGGGGTTATTGGTTCCACATCAATCTTAAGCATCTCTGGATCAATAGTGTGTTTCGTAACAACATTATCAACTAGAGCTTTTCCTTTAAGTTTCCTTAAATCATCCTTGAGAGCTGTAATTACCAAAACTTTTTCCTGAAGACTAGCATTTAAATCAGAGATTTCCACAGACTTTAGATTGACTTGATTAATTAAATCATCACATTGTTCTTTTGATCGAATACGTGCTGGTTTAATCGAGTCATAAAGTTGCTTATAGGTCTGTTTCAAATGCTCATTCTCAGCAATAAGCTTTGACACCCTATGATCCAATTCAATATTTATTGTTTCAATCTCCTCTAAGTCCTTTTTAATCTTATCCTCATTCATTTTTCCACTTAGAGATTTAATTCTCTCTTTTAACTTCTTTATGACCGTGTCTTTCTCTTGGGACTGAGCTTTCAATTCATTTAATTCAAACAATTGATCAAAACTTGGAGCACTTTGATTTGAAACAGAATTGTCCCTTTGAAAAATTTCCTGATTAAGTTGAGTATCAACTTCTAAAGAGATGCAATGTTTTTCAAGAGTGGTAAAACTTTTGAACAGTTTATCGTAAATCTCTTTTTCAATGAAACCTGTTTAAAGCTCAGTCTTAAGTTTTAGACACTTTTCACATTCACATACATTCACATCAGAATTATCCATAGAAGAATTCATAATTATGTTCATAATATCTTTGCTTATGACTTGTTCCAAGAGTCGGTCATTTTTGTTCAAAACTTGATTCATTTTCACTTCAAATATTTTTTACTCTAAATGATGTTGTTCCACAGCCTGTTCCATTTGATGGAAGACATTTTAGACTTTAGAAAGTTCATCAATCAAATATTGATCAAATGTATTAACTAAGTCCTTCAGAGCTTTTACAAATGGAATTATTTCATCCCTAAAACAAGCTTTTGTATGTTTGAACCCCCACGAGCCCTCAGTGATGGTTGTGGGTGTGGTTCTTTCTTTGACAACCACGTCAAAACCACCAAGATGGTATTTAAGTTTCTTCAAACTCGTATTAACCATGCTGACTTTAGGAAGTTCTTTTGGAACCTCAACTTTAGTGGGTCTACTAGAAAGAGTAGGTTCTGGAGAATTTACAGAATTCTTAGACCAAAAGGCTTGTTCAACAGATAATTTAGTTTGTGGAACAAATCGTGTTTCAAAATCTTGAGAAAGTTGGTTAAGAAAAGCATAATCGATTGGTGTAGTGTTAACTTTCTTTTCTAACATCATAGGATCTTTTTATTTTAAAAGCATTTTAGAACGACTCTCTTCAGCAAGCATTAAGGTCTCTTCAGAGTCAGGAATCACAATAGCACTCGTATTCTTTAATGCGACATTACCATCATAAAGCTTTGGTTCTAACTACTTGAGCTGTCTCAGATAAAAAGCTTAAATTTAGAGAACTAAGCTGTTTAGTGGTATGATCCACTAGAAACACTGAGGTTTCGTCAACATGTGAACAAGTTGATGCAGATTGATCTCATTTTAAAAACAATTTTATCAAGCTTTTGATCTTCTTTTCTAACACAATTCTCTCTAACGATCTGTTTCTAGATTCTTCTTTCATACAATCATTTTTCAGACGAGATTAACTAGTTTGCATTAACGATTTTTCTTTCTTTAAAAGTTCAGAAAGAGTTGAGTTTAAGATGACAATCGTCCTATAGACTGACGTGCACAAGGAAATCTGAAATTGTTAATTATCCTATAAAATCAACCATCTATTTGTCCTTCTTTTAACACTATTAGCCTTGTTCCTTATATGCTTCAAGCTCAGCAGTTAAAGTATTATTGACACTATTTATTTTCCAGATTTATACTAGTGTATTATTAACTACTTGTTTTTTCTAGTTAGTCAAGTTCATATATAATATTCGAGTGAGCATCTTGTTAGTGCATGAAAAGAAGAGTTAGAATTGCTGAATAGCTTCCAGTTTAGTTGATTCAATTACATACCTGAGAGAGCAGAATGAATTTGCTATCACTGGTTAAATTTCATTCTCATGAAAGATTTCATCAACATTTACTGTTCCAGCAAACAACGGCATCACCTTCGCACTAGCATTGGAGTACTCATAATTGTATATTTCACATATATCATGGTTGAGTACCTCACGAGAGCATCTGAAGACCATAAATGAGATAAATTCCCATAGAGCAACTTTGCAGTGTTGATTTGATCACATTCTGAGTCATAAGCATCTAACAATCAATCAGCTTGATCTAAGCAGCCATTGTGAAGTAATGACAGTCAATGTGGCTTGACCTTCTGGAAATACCTACATTCTCTGCCAAAAATTCTAGTATCCTCCTCATGTAGAATTTTGAACCACTAAATAAATCTCTTACCCAACAAACACTTATCCGTGAAAAACGAAGAATCATCCCGTTTCCCCCTCCCCCACTCTTTTGATTTAGTGGCACGTTTTGGACATGTGATCCTTCCCTTTAAAGTTGTAACAAAATAACATCCTTTGTTTCCTAAATTGCTTCCACTTGGCGTCCCTGGAGTGAAAGACCTTGAAAGTACCCGCAGCTAAAGAAGTTTGTCTCCCCTAAATTGGTTGTAAGGTTACTCTTCTATTATTAATGGTAGCTTGTTGCCTAGGGTTTGATGAATCCCCCCCTCCCCACTCAGCTTGTTATTTGTAGTGGGATAGCTGGAAGTGACAAATAAAATAACATCCAAGAAAGACAACAGTGATTGATGGCATGAATGGATCATCACCTTTTCTTGAACAACTAGAACGATTAGTACCGCGAGTCTGGTTTGGAAATTTTAGGTTTTGTTTAACTGAGAGCATATTTCCAATTGAAGATGGATGATGAGGGGAGACTAAACGTTTGTGTGAACTATGCTGATTGATAATCATTAGATGGATAAGTGATTGAAAGAGGTGTTAAGGATTGATTATTTGAGTATTGTTGAGATTGATAAGGTGATCCATACTATGGTGACGATATGGCTGAAACGGTGTTGAAATGAAGTTGTTTGGTATGAGTTTTGATGAGTCCTGATAAGGAGACTAGGTCCATCTGATGGTATTTTGCAAACCAAAAGCAAGATCTGAGTTGCGTTCATGCATTAAACGAACCTCATTTTCATGAAATTCATGTTGTCCCAAGTAAGCATGAAGCTGATCAATGTTAGTTGTGTGCAAATCCCAAACCAGTTTGACATCTGTCACAACTTTGCTCCATTCCAGGAGGAAAGTATTCAAAAACTTGGTTGTTCAACTTGAAATTGTTCCCAGTTTCATATTGTAGTAATTTCATGACATTGAGTAGTAGTAAGATCTCAAGTAAAAATCACGTAGTGTTTCCCCCTTCTTATAAGCAAACTTATCGAATTCATCATAAAGCTTGCACTCTCTTTCCTGTTTCGTCAATGAAGTTCCTTGCATGAGAAGTTGAATTCTTTCCCATAGTTCCTTGGCGATTTTATGATTGCTAACCAATGCATAGACTTCTGGTGGTAGTCCTTAAAGAATGATATTTGTTGCCTTGATATCACAATCAGCTTGAATTGCTTCAGTAGCAGATAACTCAGAATATTTCTTTGGTCTAGTCACTCCATTTTCCTCAATTGAAGGCCAAATGAGTGGACCATTTTCAAGGGATTCAAGGATCATTCATCCATGTTGTGTATTCAACATGTATAGCTCCATTATGCTTTTCTAAGAATCATACATTTCCTTTTCCAATATGGATGGACGATTGTCAGCACCCGAAAGAATCGCTTTGTCAGCAAGAGTTGCCATTTATAAATTGGTATGTTCAAATATTACTATTTGATCGAGCAATGATAGAAAGTAATTGTGTTTGAGGGTATTGTCTTTTGTGTGTTTTAAGTCTTGAAGCTACACGGGATTTTACAATTCTTGACAAAACCGGGAATACAGGTGAGTGTTTCACGGGATTTTACAAGTCAAAGAAATAAACCGTATAATTTTGATTAATCAATTTGAGTTTTAAGTTTTTGTTGCGAATTCGGTTGATTAAACAAAATGAAAATTCAGGTTTTTAAGCAAATTGCAAATTCGGGTCCTTAAGAGAATTGCCAATTCGTGTCCTTAAGAAGACTGCTAATTCGGGTACATAACCAAAAATATGCGAATTCGGATGATTAAACAAATTTCAAATTTAGGTTCTACTGAAAACTGCAAATTCGTGTCTTTAAGAAAGCTGCAAATTTGTGTCCTTAAGAAAGCTCAGACTGCGAATTCGGATACAACAAAGATTGCCAATTCGGATAGAACAAAAAATCTGCTAATTCGGGTACCACTAAAAATCTTCAAATTTGAGATCAACAAAAATTGCAAATTCGTGTACAACACGGACGAAACAAAAAATCTTTAAAACACAAAAAGACACATTTTTGATTGTTTTTTCCCAAAATTTCTTGTACAACTAGTATTCTTAAACCTATAGGTACCTTAAAAATGACAACTTTATGGGTTTTAAGCTGAAAATTTCAAAATCAAGATTTGTACTTTATAAGTTTTTTTGAAAACAAAAGATGAACAAAAATGAGATTTTCTTTGATCCAAAGCAAATACACCTATATCCAAAGATACTAGATCAACTTTACCTAGGTAAATGATCTTTTAGTGTACAAAGAAGCTTTGAAACCAAAAGAAAAGAAAGAAAAGGACGTACAAAATAACAAGCAAAAATGAACCAAAAATCAAACACAAAAACTAAGCAAATAACTCCATGGCTCTTGATACCAATTGTAGAATACAAGTAATCTTTGATATATGAACCAAAAACTAGAGAGAGAAAGTGGGAGGAATGATGTATTTTTCTAGTGAGAGAAAGTAGAGAACATGAAATGCATTAAGTGAAAAACGGGACATACAACCAACCAACCAACCAACCACCTCTCCCAAGCATGGAGAGATGTATTTATACCCTAATAAGGCTGGCCATGGAAGGGCTTTCCATGGGCTTTTCCTAACTTGGCCTATTAAGGTTCCAAAAATAACTAAACGAGCTAACAACTGTTATCTATGGAGTGATCGACACTTTCCTAGGAATTGTGTATTCCTAACAAGTACGCGAGGATGCATATTCAACAAAGGCTTGTTCGGGATCTTTCATGCAATACTGAGTGTCGTGAGGACCACTACAGATCTCACATGAGGTAGTGACTTTGTTCACTTGAGTAGGTTGTGACAGAGCAAGATAAGCTTTCATCAAGCGTTGAACTTAATTTTGAGCTTGATTAGGTGCCGTCGGATGTACTCAGGACATCTTGAGGCAAAGCGATTGCCTTGACCGGCTTAGCGAAACCCCTTGGGTCGTTCCAACTTTCATTGTCATAGACGGCGAGGTCCTCTATTAATGCCCAGGATAATTCAGCATTTACGTCATGAAGCTTACCACCGGCCGATTGGTCAATGGTTCGTCTTGTGACAGGATTGACATGGTCATAAAAAATTTAGATTTTGAGCTAAAGGTCAATGCCATGATGAGGGACTTTCTATAGTAAGTCATTGAAATGAGTCCATGCTTCTGATAGAGATTCTCCATGATGTTGTTGTAACAACAGGATATCATTGCGGAGTTTTGCGGTCCTTCCCGATGGAAAGAATTAAGCAAGGAAACGAGTAAGATCCTCCTATGTGGTGATGGATCCTGCTGGAAGACATTCAAGCCAATTGCTAGCATGCTCGCGAAGGGAAAATTGAAATAAATGCAGGCGCATTCTTTCCTTATTTTCATCGTCAAGGTCAAGTGAGTCCACAAGTTTTAAGAAATCCTTGATGTGTTGGTTTGGATCCTCGGACAGAAGTCTGTAGAATGAGCATCCGTTTTGCACCAACCGGATAGTGTCGAATCGAAGAGGTACCACGTTGTTCCCTATGGGGAGCTCAATGGTATTCTTGTAGCCCTCGTGGCTAGGTTTGGAGTAGTCTCCAAGAGTACGGATAGGATTCTCGTCTCCCATGATGGTTGACGAGAATGGGTTACGAAACATATAACACAAAGAAAAGATAGACTATGAGAAAGCTAATATGCAAAAATTAAATTCTCACCTGAAAGGATTCAAGCGAGTAGAACTAACCTAAACTATGATCAAAACCTAACTATTCCCCACGCAGCGGCGCCAAAAACTTGATGCGGTCGTCGTAATTACAACTCCATAGGAAGAGTACCTAACCATTGTAGTAGTAGTATAGGCAAGACATAGGGGTTGTTATCGTTCTCTAGGGGAATAGGTTAGAAAGGCTTGATCATGGTCTAACATAATTCTAGGGGTTGAGAGAAGATTATTTTTGTATTTTTATATTTATAATAAAGCAGTAAAATTATATGTTTGAGTGGTTTGGTTGGTTTTAGCTATTAAACTAAATAATAAGCTACGCTAGTGGTAATAACAATATAATAAAAAGATTGTATTCATTTAATCATGTATTAGTCCCAAGATTGCTTCTCCTGGTGTTGTTGCTTTGTCACACTTGTGATGATATATGTAATTATTTCCTAAGTCATGAACATATTACATGAACCTGTCATCTATTTAATATTCCGTTGATGCAAAACACAAAGTGAGATAGTATGAAGACTATTACCCGGCCCCCAAGAGTATATTAAATGCATTTGAAATATATTAAAAGTGGATCAACCATATAAGGGGCAAGGTAGTATGAAGACTGTTACCCGATGGTATCCTTTCTACACAATCATGTTTCTCTATACATATCAACAGCGATACAGACAAAAGCTGGTTTTCAAAAGCCTAACATGTATATTCATCACAAGAAGCAACATCACTAAGATCTACATTCTAGGTTTCATACAATCATAAATATATACAATAAGGGGTTTAGCCAAGCATGTTGAAGATAAAGAAAGAACAATAAAGAATCAAACAACAAGACATATTGAATGATTAAGATAGTCTTACTTGATTAAAACATGAATTGAAGGAGGTACAATAGGGTTTTGAAGCCCTAAAATC
>BQNB010109147.1:0-22813 GCA_026074375.1 Tanacetum coccineum | reverse complement strand
AATACAAGTTTCAAGACCAAGAGAACTCACAAGACAACTTCAGCTTTGGAAGCGCTTTAGAAGACTTTATTTAATTGTATTTGTTCTTGTTAGGAACATTGTAAGTAATTCAGTAAATGTCCACATATTGGGGGAAGATTATTAGCCTTAAAATATGGTGACAAACATGGAATTACATTAGTTCATTTATAGAGTGACACGTAGGGACTAATAATGACTAGTTACAATAGTTGTGTGTCACTAGGACTATAAATACCCCCTCCATACTTCCATGGAGGAGTGAAGCTCACTTTTGTAAAAGTGTAGTGTGTGTGTTTTCTCCCAACTCACACACATCTTCCCATCTCTTATCTTTTCTCTCTAATAATATGGATACTTTTCTTTTCCATTTTACCAAGCCTCCGGATCTTGTGTTATAAGGGTGAATCGTGATAACACCTTTTCAAGGGTCTTTCAGGCTCAATCATTATTGCCTTACCTTTGTCTTTGATTGATGGTTGAGTTGAAGAAATAGTTGGTTTAGACACAGATACCTGCTCTTCCTGATCATGGAAAACAATGCCCTTTGCCTTTGGTCTTGATACAGCAGCAGTAGTAACTGAAGTAGCAGCAGTTGTAACAGCTTTGATTGTATTAGGCTTGGCTGCTCTGATTTCTATCAAGGTTTAAGCTAAAGTCAACTCATCAATGGTAGTTGTTAGAGCATAGACAGTTGTAACTACCTCAGCAGTTGTAATTGGAATTGTAGGAGCAGCAATATCCTCACCAATTATAGGAGCAGTAGTATCTTCAACAATTACCTCCTCACCATGATGATCATTTACTTCAAACATGTCTTCATCATTCAGCTTCTCCTGAGCTTCATCAACCAATGTGACATTTACATCTTGATCAATATCTGGTATGTTCCTCCCCTGTTTGGATGGATCCTCCTGATCACCCAAACTGTCTTTATCCTTAGAGGATTCAACCCTTCTAGCAGCACCAACCTTTCTTAATCTTCTTAATCATACAGGTCTTGACTTTCTCTTCATTTCTAACTTCTTGACCCTTTTCTTGAGGCTAGCAATCTCAATAGCTTGATCAGTCTTGGTCTTTTCCAAATCAAGAACCTATTTTTGTAAGTTGGTACATAAAACAATTAAATCAGTTAGTTGCATTCTATCCTCACCACTGGGTAGTGGATCATTGGAAGGTGTAGGTACACTTTCCTCATGTGCAGACTCATCTTGAGAAACCTCTGCTTCCTTCCTCTGTTTCCTCCTGGACTTTTGTTTCTTCTTGGGTTTAGAGGATGTAGATGGTTGATCAACAATAGGTATTTGATTGGAATCAGTTGGATGATCTGAATCCTCACCTACTTCTTCAGAGGCTTGAACCATCATAGTATCAAACAAAGGTGTATCCTTCCCAGAAAATCATATTCCTTCTCTCTTCATGTTCCCAAATAGTTTCTTAGAAAGAGAAGGGTTAACAAAAGTCTTCTTATGTTTGTACATGTCTTCTAATTGTTGGTTCACAAAGACATGAACAAATCTTGGGTACATCCAGAACTTATTCACATTTTCTAAGTTCTTTACCATGCTATCAAATATGTACTTAGAAAAATTGAATTTCTGATTATTAGCAAGACAGATTATTGCAGATGCCATTGTACTACTGAATTCATTCCAGGCAGTAGTTTTAGCACTAATGCATTGCAAGATGGTATGAATTAAGAACTTCCATTGTGGTGAAAAGAAAGCTTTATAAAAAGTAAGCTTTTGAGAAACTTTTTCATACCCCATTCTTGTCAATTCTTCAAAGATAGTAGCATTAGGTAGACATGGAGAACCCTCAGCATCGTCCAGCTTAAGATCACGTCTAATAGATGCTTCATTGACTATAATATTCTTCCCGTCAATTAAGGCTTGTATCTATACATTCCCATCAATCAGGGCTTGTATCTATACATTCCCATTAACTGTTTTAAGCTTAGCAGAATCCCAAAACTGTTGAATACATGAGATATAGATCGTAGGGTTAACAGTAAGTGCATATCTAATGGGATTCGCATTTAGAAAATCAACAATCTGCTCAAATCCTTCACTTTCAGCAGGCTTCTCTAAAAATGCAACTAAATTGTGTGTTTTAACAAACTTGTGTGTCAACATTGTGATGGGTTTTGATGAACAATGATGAAATTGATTTAGGGTTTAGGTGTAAAGAGTATTTGAATGTATGAATTCGATTATGGTAAGTGATAAAAACCTTTAATTGAGTCAAACGATCTATTTATGTAAAGTACCCTCAACAGCATTAACTTAAACCAGCAGCATTAAGTTAAGCCTAACAGTATTAACTAACCCAACAGTAGTAAGTTATGCCTGGCAGCATTAACTTATGCCTAACAGCAGTAAGTGTATACTTAGCAGCATAAACAAATACGGGCAACAGTAATTTAAGCCTAACAGCATTAACTTAAGCTTAGCAGCATTAAGTTGAAGCTGAGCAGCATTAACATTAAAGTACCAGTAATCACCTCAATTTCATTCCAAAAAGCATCTCACAAACTCTCTTTCTGTTTTTCAGCTCACAACATCTCTCATTTCTTTTTCTCACCAATTCACTCTTTCTATTTTTATACACACATCTCTCTTTTCTTTTTCTCACCAATTCAGACAGTTTTGTACAATATGCCATCAATTCCATTAGTTTCATACTGTCCTCCCCACTTCTAAGTGTATTACCTCTTAAGAGAGGTGGGTCATTGGACTTTATAGATGCAGTCCCAAACCTAGTTTGAGCATCTGCATCCCCCAATATGGTATCTTGGCACCTGGGACCACTACCTGAACCAATTCCCTAAGGACTTGACTCATTAAGTGTTGCCATGGATTGGGTCTTAATTTATGTTACCACTGTCCTGCTCTGCTTCTAAGCTAGAAGCAGTAGTGGCAGCCCTTTCCATTCTGTCACCCAACTCCTTATGGACAGCCTCATCACCAACCTTTATAGGGGGACCACCAGACTGAGGTATCTTAGTGTCCCGACCTCTTTTGCCTTAACAATTTTAACTCTGTCTTTAATAATTATACAACAACATGCCTCTATTCATCACAAGCACACTAGAAAAGACTAGATAGACATGTGAGAATTCATGAGGATCCATATTTATGTATAACCCATGAATAAAAGTTAAGAACTGTTAAACCTCCCCTCAAACAATACTTCAGAGATTGAGTAATCCAATGCTAGCAATCAGAAAGTTAAACCTGCTAACATCAAAAGCCTTTGTGAGAAGATCTACAACATTTTGGTTTGTGTGAATCTTGATCACTTGAATCAACCTCTTCTCATAAGAATCTCTGATGAAATGGTGCCTTATTTCAATGTGCTTGGTTTTAGAGTGAAATACTGGATTCTTTACAATACAAATGGTGTCTTTCAATATTCATGTGAATCTTGGTGTTCAATAGAAATTGAATCCATAGTCAAAATCTAATTTTGGATCGTTATAACACTTGTCCACACAGTTTAGTAAGCACAACATACTCTGCGTTACTAGTTGAGTTAGCAACTATTAGTAGTGCTTTTTACATTGCTATGAAAATTAACCCTCTTACTAAGAATGACAACCATCCCTGTTGTGATTGCCTGTCTATGCTAGCCTAGCATAATCACTATTAGAAAAAGCTTCCAAGTCAAATGGTGAATCTCTAGGATACCAAAAGCCCAATTTAGGCTGAGCTTTTAAGTATGTTAAGATACTCTTCATAACATGAAGATGTGAAGTCTTGGGTGTAACTTTGGAACCTTGCAACAAGCACAAACAGAAATTGTGATGGTCAAGCCTAGATAGAAGCTGTAAGTACATCAATGAACCAATCATTGATCTGTATAAATGAACATCTACTTCTTCATCCTCTTCATCCTTGATCAATGCCTTTGTTAGACTCCATTGGAGTGCTTACTGTCTTCACATTGGCAAAATCAAACTTTTTCAAAATCTCAGCCACATATTTGTCTTGGCTAATAAAAATTCCATCAGTTTTTCTGTTGAAACCTGAAGTCCCAAAAAGAAAGTTCTCCTATAGAACTTATTTGGAACTTATCATGCATTAGCTTTTCAAACTCAGTACTCAACTCTTTCTTGGTTGACCCAAAGATGATATCATCAACATAAACCTGTACTAGCAGGATATCATCTTTATGTCTTTTAATGAATAATGTTTTGTTAATTTGACCCCTGTGAAAACCATTGTTCTAGCAAATAAGTTGACAATGTCTCATACCATGATTTTGGGCTTGATGTAGTCCCATAGAGAGCCTGTGTCTACCTTGAGACTTTATCTAAAGTTGGATCTTCCAAAAACCAGGAGATGACAAACATATACCTCCTCTTCTATCTTTCCATATAGAAAATCACTCTTGACATCCATTTGGTAGACTATAAAATCTTTGAAGGAAGCATAAGCCAAAAATAGTCTTATAGCTTCAATCCTTGCATTGTGCAAAAAACTTCATCATAATCCTCTACCTTCCTCTTGAAGTATCCATGTGCAACCAATCTAGCTTTTGTTCTTCACACTATACTCTTTCATCCTTCTTGTTTCTAAAAACCCATTTAGTACCAATTGCCCATTTGTCTCTAGGTAAGTCAACCAAGGTTCAGACTTTTAGTAGTTTAAACTGTAGAAGCTCATCCTGCATTGCTTCCACCCAGCTTGGATCTTTTAAGGCTTGAACTGGTTTCTTGGTTTCCATTTGAGATAAGAAACATGTAAACAGACAATTTTGAAAGTCTTTGTGATTTGTTCTCCTAAGCTTGTGAACTGAGGAAATCAAACCATGTTCTTTATTTATCTTGTTCATGTGTCTTGTCTGTACAGGGTGTTATCTAAACTTCCAATCACTTGTTTTAGATGATCTTTATGGAAATTTGGTTAAAGGAAGTAGTCAGGAACAAAATAAGATGGTATCACATTGTTCACTAGTCAACTTTCTACTTCCCCCTCTTCAATCATCATAAACATTACCAATAATTTCAAGTATTATCCCATTGAAGACACATTTAACATGGGAAAGGGTAAATTTAATTTTTAAAAGAGGAAAATTATACAAATAGATGTTCTTCAAATGCATTAGCAGTACTAACAGAAGGTCCAGCAGTATTAACTGGTGGTGATGGAACAACATTATCAAATGATGGTCCAACAATACTAACAGGTGTACTAACAGTATTAATAATGTTAGTACTGTTAGTATGTTCAGTCTGCATTTCCTTTTGAATTAGCCTTTCAGACTCACTTCTTGTATCTTGTGCATCCTTTCCATTTTTATCAGAAGCTCTACTTTCATCCACTTCAGTAGGCTTCATTCTAGCATCTTTTTCACTATCCTTAGAACCTTGAAAGAATAATGATCAGATTGTGCAATAAAGGTATTAATGTTGTACTCTTGTTCAGTTTCTTTCTTCTTTTTAGGATTGACCTGCAACATGTTATCTTTGTTTCCTTGTAATACCATTGTTTGATTTCCTGCAACAACTGGCACTAAGTTCATAAGATATTGTCAATTAAATCAACATCAAAAGCCAGTCTAGTCCAATTTATTTACATTAGGTGCATTTTCAAAGAAAACCCAAATTGTTTAAGGTCAATCTTCAACTATCCTGGTCATTTTGTTGAATACTCTCATGGCCTTACTAAACACAAAATACACAACAAAAGTCCCCACCTACGGCTATTCTATCAAACTTGCCTAAGAACCTGGTATTTAAGATGGTAACAAGCACCCAAAGGTATTAAATGAAGTCTCTAATGGGGCCCCCACGAATAAGTTAATAAGGTGTCTTGTTATAGGCTTTATGACTAAGACCCTATTTAGTACATAGCAAGCAGTATTAACTGCTTTAGCCCAAAAGGTAGTTGGCAACTTAGAGTCAACTAACATAGTTCTTGCAGCCTCTATTAGTTTTCTATTCCTCCTCTCAGCAACACCATTCTGCTGAGGAGTCCTAGCAACACTGAATTCCCTTTAATCCCCTTCATTCACACAGAACAGATTCATTACACTATATTTCAACTCAGTTCCATTTGTCACAAAAAAATCTGATAACTTTTACATTTATGGCTAGTTGATTTTCTATTTCTGTTATAAAGTTCTTTAAAATCCCACTAGTTTCATCCTTAGTCTCCAAAAAGAATACCCAAGAAAATCTACTATAGTCATCAGTGACAACTAGGCAATAGGACTTTTTCATTAAACTCTTAACATTTGTAGGACTAACAAGTCTAAATGTAGCATATGTAAGGTTTTTGCATGATTTAAGTTTTATAATTTTGGCCTTACAAGAGGCTTTGTGTTGCATTCCTTTTTGACAAGCAACACAAGAATGATCATTTTCAAAAATCTTTGAGGGTAAACCTTTTACAAGGTTTCCCTTAACCAGTTTGTTTATATTTTTGAAATTAATGTGCCCAAGCCTCCTATGCCATAAATTAGATTCATCAATTATGGCCTTAGCAAAGAGGCAAGTTAAATTATATCTTATGACTATTGTACTATTATTTAACACCCAAATTGTTGGTTCCGCTGCGTGTAAATTTGGGGGTGTTAAAAGGATGAAACCACATTGTTCATATCAACCCCTCCTTTCACATCTTCATCATCATAAGCATTACCAAAGATTCCAGTATTATCCATTGAAGACACATTTGGAACTTGTGGAAGGGTAAATGCATTTTTGAAAGGAGAAAATCATTCAAATAGATGTTCTTCAAATGCATTAGTAGTACTAACAGAAGGTCCATCAGTATTAACTAGTGGTGATGAAACAGCATTATCAAATGATGGTCCAGTAGTACTAACAGGTGTACTAACAGTATTAAAACTGTTAGTACTGTTAGTGTGTTCAGTCTGCCTTTCCTTTTGAATTATCCCTTCTGATTCACTTCTTGTATCTTATGCATCCTTTCCATTATTATCAAAAGTTCCACCTTCATCTACTTCTGTAGGCTTCATTCCACCATCTTTTTTACTATCCTTAGGACTTTAAGAGATTAATGGATCAGTTGTATAAAGAGGTATAATGATGTACTCTTGTTCAGGTTCTTTTTCATTTTGAGCTTGACATGTAATAATGTTATCTTTGATTCCTGCAATACCATTAGTTTGATTTCCTATAACAACTAGCACATAGTTCATAGATATTGTCAAAGAGTCAATATCAAAAAGCCAGTCTAGTCTATTTCCTTTCACATTAGGTACATTTTCAAGAAATCTAATGTTTAAGGTCTCTTCAACTATCCTGGTCCTTTTGTTAAATACCCTCATAGCCTTACTAGTCATAGAATATCCAAAAAAATCCCTCATTTGCTTTTCCATCAAACTTGCCTAGATTATCCCTGGTATTTAAGATGGTAACAGGACACCCAAAAGGTTTCATGAAGTCTATCAATGGGGGTCTCCCACGAATAAGTTCATAAGGTGTCTTGTTATGAGGCTTAATGACTAAGGCCCTATTTAGAACATAGCAAGCAGTATTAACTGCTTCAGCCCAAAAGGTAGTTGGCAACTTAGAGTCAACTAACATAGTTCTTGCAGCCTCTATCAGTGTTCTATTCTTTCTTTCAGCAACACCATTCTGCAGAGGAGTCCTAGCAACACTAAATTCCCTCTTAATCCCTTTCATATCATAGAACTGATTCATTACTCTATTTTTGAACTCAGTTCCATTGTCACACTTGATAACTTTTACTTTACAATCTAGTTGATTTTCAATTCATGTTATAAAGGTCTTTAATATCCCACTAGTTTCATCCTTAGTGGCCAAAAAGAATACCCAAGAAAATCTACTAAAGTCATCAGTAACAACTAGGCAATAAGACTTTTTCATTAAACTCTTAACATTTGTAGGACCAAATAGATCCATATGAAGCATATGTAATGGTTTGTTGATTGAGTTCACAAGTTTGGCCTTATAGGAGGCTTTATGTTGCTTTCCTTTCTAACAAGCAACACAACTATGATCATTTTCAAAAACCTTTGAAGGTAAACCTCTAACAAGGTTTCCCCTCACAAGTTTATTCATTGTTTTATAATTAATGTACCCAAGCCTCCTATGCCATAAATTATATTCATCAATTATGGCCTTAGCAAAAAGGCAAGATAAACCTCTAGTGGGAACAACACCATATAAGTCAACACTATATATTTTATCCTTTCTTATAACTCTTAGCAAGACTTGACTTTCATCAAGTAGCTTAAAGTTATAAGATAAGACAAGACATTCAGTATTAGTAAAAAGAACATTGTTCTTTTTGTCACACATTTGTGACACACTGAACAGGTTATATTTAAGCTCTTTACAAAAGTACACATCATCAAAATCCAATGTTCCAGTTTTGATTTTACCTTTGCTTGAAATTCTACCTTTACCATCTCCAAAGGAAACAAATCCACCATCATAATCTTTATACTCAGTAAGATAACATTTGTTTCCTGTCATGTGCCTAGAACAACCACTGTCAATAACTCCTTTTTCCTTATACTCCTTCTGCTGTGGGTTGTCCTGCACATAAAATAAGAGAGTTAGTTATAGACTTGGATCTGCCTCGTGCATCAATGTAACAATATTTCTTGAAAGTATTTGATGCACTATTGGACTTGGCTTTCCAAATCCAGCATGCTGAGGCCTTAACAGCATTAACCCCTTTTCCTATATTCTCATTTACAACTGCTTTATGCCTAGCAGTACTATCATTTTTACTGACAGTATTAACCTTTTTATTGAAAATACTGTTCTTGTTTGCTGAATACCTGTTAAAAGACCTTTTATTATGTGAATGTCCTCTTTTGAAAGCATTTGATATTAGTCTAGGATGATTCATAGTTGTTATTGAGTCAGTAGTATTAACTTGTCTGACAACAGTATTAACACTTGCACCAGCAGTATTAATTTTGCCTGGCCTGGTTAGTACTGCTTGTGGAACAAATTCTCTTTTAGGGTGAGGGTGAGTCAATTTATTAGCAAAGTTCTTGTGATTCACCCTACTTAAGTTGTTCCATACTGGTCTTACAACCTTCTTATCACACACATAATGAAGATGCTCAAAACTACCACAAACATAACAAGCTTTATTTATCATTTTAAAGTCACTTCCTAGTCTTTGGGACATAAGATTGTTCCAGTTTCTTTGGTTCCCTCTAGGATGATGTTTGTTTTGTTTAGGTGATTCTATCTTCTCTATTGTTTCCCTAGCAGACTTAACAAATTTTATCTTTTTAATGCTATGTCTAACAGTTTTATTAGGTGTAAATCCTACCTCACTTTCATCCTCAAAATTCCAATCCTCAATGATTGGAGGACCAAAACTGTTCTTCCTAACAGTATTAGTTTTAACTACACCCTTATCAGCAGTCTCTTGTTTTGACTCAACAGTATTAACTTCACTAGATGCAACATTAGAAACAACATCCACAAACTCACTTTTAACTTGTTCATCTATAAACATTAGATCAGGTTTGGGTGGTATGAAATTCCCTGTATAAAGTGAGGGAACTGCATGATATCCCTTATCTAATCTGGACTTTTCATCCTCCTGATTCTTTAACATGTTATATGTTTTTACAAAACTTTCTACTTCAGGAGAAACTGCATTATATCCTAGTCCGGTTTTAAACTTGTCACATACTTGGCTTTCTAGCAAATTGTTTAAAGATTTGGATGAATTTTGAAACTTCTCTAATGTAAGTTTTAACTCATCTCTCTCTTTTTCTGCTTTCTCCAATTTCTTTTAGTTTTCAACTAAGGCATTATCTCTTAGTTTAACTTCAAGGTTTAAAACATTAATTTTCTCCTCAAGTATAGTCTCATTTTTCTTATAGTGAGTTAATCTAGCTTTTACTAATTCTGAACCTGCTTTGTAAGACACTAAATTAAATTGAGATTTTTGTAATCTGAAGACAAATTATCATATTGTTCTTTGAGAGTAGCATAAGCTTTTACACAAGATTTAGAACAAGAATCTACCTCAGAATCTGAACTAGAAGAACTTCATGAAGATGTATATGCCATCAATGCAAAGTTTGTAGGATGCTCTTCATCTTCCTGGTAGCTCTAATCATACCCTCTAATTCCATCTTGAGCAATCAATGCATTTTCAGTGGTATTTTCCATTGGTACAGTTTTTCTATCATACTCTCTTCCTCTGTATTCTTGATTCTTTGGAGCTTTGCATTCTCTTGTAAAGTGACCATGTTTATGACAATTGAAACATTCCTCCTTTGACCTGTCAAATCCAATTCTTTGACCATTCATATCCAAGTTCATGCCTGTTCTCTTGATAAACCTTATAGCTCTGATTGTTAACATGGCCATCTCCCAATGTAAATCCATTTCTTTTAGGTCATCAAGATCAATTTGTTCTAGATCCTCTCTAGTAAGTTGAGGAGAGTTGAGTTGACTTGCAAGAAAAGCACATATCACAGCATCACTAAGGTTATCTACTCATGTAGAGTTAACAGTATCACCTTGAGTATGAGCAGCACTAACTCTATTAGCAGTATTATCTGTTTAATTTTGTTCTTTGTGTTGTTGGAGGACATAAAAGCCACATTTTGTAGATTTTGGCTTATGCTTGATGATCCTGTAAGTTTAGGTTCATATATCTTTAAGTTGTTATACAAGTCATCCAAACTGATGGTCTTTATCTCTGCTTTGTTTCTCCATATTAAAGCATGAGTCTTCCATTCAGATGGAAGACTTCTCAATAGCTTTAGATTCATGTCCTTTTGCCCAATTACTTCACCTTGAATCTCCAATTGGCCAATAAGTTTTTACAACCTATCAAAAGTTTGATCCAAAGTTTCTGAGCTTGATGCTGCAAAGTTCTCATATTTTTGCTTGAGAAGTGTCTTCTGAACCTTTTTGGATTCCTTGTTTCCTCCATACCTCTTCTCTATAGCTTCCATGAGCAATTTTGCATCTTGATATGAATGAAACTTGAGTTGATCCTTATTTGGAAGTGTCATCAACAGAGTTCCTCTAGCTTTCATCTCATTCTTCATGTCCAGTTTTTTTCTATAGAAGTAGGCTCATAGATCTGCTCAACTGTTCTAACAGTTCTCTTCAATACTTTGTTACCATTCTTAATTACTTCCCAAAGGGAGTAATCAGTCATAAGAAAGTATTGTTCTATCCTCATTAACCAGAGATCATATTCTGCTGGGTTGAGGATATGAAGTTTTACAGTCAGAGTAGTAGTAGTAGTTCCTGCCTCCATCTTGAGAATTAGAATTTGTATATGTTTATTTGTTTCTTCTTATTCAAAGCTTCACAACAAGCTCTGATACCACTTGTTGATCCCAATGAATAGATCTTTAACTCCTTAACTTGATGTAAGGTTTAGTATCCTTGGATAAATCCAAAGGTACTAAGAATGAAACTTTGAGTGAATGATATAAACTATGCAGAATCTAGTTTATACCACTTAAGAAGAATAACAGTAAAGTATGTTTAACAAACAGAAAATATAACCAAAACAATAAGCTCCAATATATTAATACGAACATTCTTTGATAGTGTTAGGGTTTACAACCTTGAAGCTATGACAATTATATGTGTTTGATACACGTAATTCTATACCCTAGGACCTCCTTTTATACACCAAGGAGTCCTAGATGATTTACAATATATTCTACAAACTTAGATTATTCTTAAAGATCTTTTCTATAAATATTTATCCTTATCCCGTAAACAATCTTGATATTCAAGTAATCTTTATCTTTATCCATCCAGTAGTTGTAACTTTATCAACAGTTGTAACTCTTGAACTAGCAGCATTAACTTTGTTGAAGACAGTAGTAACTCAGCAACACTAACTGAACACAAGCAACATTAACTACTCATAATATTTCTTCATTCTCCATCAGCAGTACTATGTTTACTCTAGCAGTACTAAGTTACACTAACAGCTGTAACTTCTATATTAATAGTACTAACTTTTGTACTAGCAGTAGTAATGTTTTGTCTTCAACTCTGAACAGTCTTAACTTCTACTGACAGTAGTAACTTTACACTAACAGTAGTAACTAGCAGTAGTAACATTATACTACCAGTACTAACTACTTAGTATAATTTTCATTAGAACTACTGAACAGTACTAAGTTAACTTGACAGTACTAATATATATACCTGAGCAGTAGAAACTCTATGAAGTCTTTTGATCCCAGCAATTAAACCCCTTTGAAACCTAGCTAAATTAAATTATAACTTAAACTTCCCAATCCATATCGTATTAAGGTTCCCAACTAATACATTAATATTGCTCACTTTAATCAAACGAACAAACACAATTTTTTTTCCTTCCTTTGAAACCCTAGCAGGAATAAACGAATCAACAACCTTACCATACTGTTCGCAAAAGTCCCAAAGTTGTTTCGCCGACGTGCCTAATGGAAAATGCATGACGAATATAGAATGTGACACCTGTGTTGCCCTACCCTCTGACTCAAAACTCCTCATCACTCAATCAAAAGAGACCAAACCCTAAAAAAAGAAACCAAATGAACAAACCATAAAAAATCAAAAAACGACCCCTATGGTTCCAAAACATTTATCCTGTAAGAAACTTTGTTATGAGATTGATCACAAAGTGAAACTACTCGAATAACAGGGCCTTAGCAGGATTATGACAGATGGAAGGTAGTAGATCGAATAAGATTTTAGTGTTTATTTGTTGTTTGTCTTTTTATGTAAGACGGACTTTGTCTTCTACCTGGATAATTTTATGACTAATAGAAAATGAGATAACGTAAAAATGGTCATTTTATATTAAGATGTTAATAATCAATGTATAAAATGAAAGATAATAGAAATTGATATTGATTGGATTGATTGCTTTTTATCCGTACATATTGATGCGCGTAAACGTTAGTATTGCTATTATAATGAAGTGCGAATGTTGCAAACTTCTAAGTTCGTTTGAAGTAGTATGCTTATCATAAGTATGGGGGAAAGCAAGTTTTCCACAAACGAGAAGTTGAAAAAAAAGAGAAAAGAAAAAGGAATAAGCCAAAAATAAGCCAAAAAAGGAAAGGAAAAGTCAAAATAATTATGGATAAGGTGGATTATAATTTTATCATAAAACCTTTTGATAATATAAAACCTAAAAATACTAATAGTAACCTCATTTGATGTTTATGTCTAGTGCTTACGCCATGTCGGTGCAGTTTAGTTTCTTCTACAAGCCTATGGTAATTTGAACATTTTATGACTAAGCGTTTGAGTGACTTACATATATCATTTACTTCATTGAACGAGTGTGAACTATCCTTAAAATTTTGTGAGTTACTTTGTCACGTTATCCTATGTTTGTGATCATTGACTTGACTAAAACTTGATAAAAATGAAGTACTTTTGCTTTGATTGCTTGAGGGCAAGAAATAGCTAAGTATGGTGAATTTGATAACGCTCCAAATATACATAAATAATCCCTCGTTAATATGTAAATTATCTATATAAATATGTTAAACATCGATTGTTTAGGTACGTATTTGTGTAATAACTATTTCAGGACCAAAGATCACGAAAAGGACTAACAACGCAAAAGATATTCATTAAATGGACTAACGGCCGTTAAAAGAAAGATCTAGAATTAAGGAAAAGAAGTATTAAATGTGTTGAAGCCAAGTGCGGTGCACTTCATAAGGAAGTGCGACGTACTTTGGATCATGGATAGAGAGATCTGAATGCTGAGGAGAAGTACGACGCACTTTTAAAGAAGTGCGGCGCACTTTAGCCTGCAGTTACTCCAAATCATAATGATGAGCATTAAATCCATGGCTCTTCATCTCTTTTCTCTTCCCAACTGATATGCTACCTAAGGTTATAGATAGAGGACGAATTGGGAGCTTTAGACATCATCTCACATTCTATTTCACAAACAACAAACAAGAATCAAGTATTCTTTCTAGTGATAAGTTTTAAAAGCATTTTAGGAGTTGGAAGTAAACTCTTTCATAAGTTCTTCCAATTTCCAGGCTGTAATCAGTTTCATAAGGTACTAGTGAAGTTATTTTGAAGCTAACAACAATTGTGACAGAATCATTGTTGGTTTCCGGGTTCTATTTTGAATATAAGAAGGAAGTTCTTGAAGAATCTGTGTGAAATAACTAATTTTTGCTCTTGCATTCGGTATAATCTTGTTAATCTTCTTAAATATGATGTTTACTGAAATTGACTTGCTTGTTATGTGTTTTACCTTCATAGTTATGGAGTAGTTTTTCATGTTTATTTGGGAGGATAATATGGATTAAACTTGGATAACTAATGATTTTTGGTAAATAGTAAATATGAACTTGATATTTTTATTCTTGGATCCTTAATCATCATTTAATCACCACTTAGTTCGGATATAGGTCGAAAGACTCTGACTTAAGTGCTTGATTTCGAGTTTGTTTGTCTCTGACAACTCAGTCTTAGCCTTGTGAGGATTGACTAACAAAATGATCGTTAACCCAAGAATACAAAGGTTTAATGCTCAAACTCATGTCAAACGAACTTGGTTGAGCAAGTTTATATTTGTTATTTCCAAACGTGAATTGAACTTAAATCATTTTTCATAATAAAGATTAAAGGCCGAAAGGATTCTTCATTATGCTAAATAGATTATCTTTTAAGTAAACTACCATTTATTCATCCGATTATACTTAAATTCATGGACTCGTTATTATCCCAAGTTTATCCCTCATTACTCTTGTCTCCCAAATAAACATCTCTTTTATAATCTTGAAATCTGTTTTATCATTTATCTTTAGATTCGTGGTTACCGTTTATCTTTAGATTCATGACAAATCTTAAAGATACCTTTTGCAAAACTAATAAACTTTTTCATAAACACCAGTCTCGTGGAACGACCTGGTCTTACCCTAAATCTATGCTATAAACGGGGGTTATACTTTACCCGTATGTTAGTTAGAAATCGGTTAAAAATAGTATTATAAATTTAAAGCTTTATTAATAACACATCAAACATTGTTTAAACCCTACAACCAATTGTTACACCCAAAACCTTAGCCTACCTTGTATGTACTCGCTTTTAGTACATTATTGTTTTAACCCAGGTTAATTATTTAAGTACACGGTTGCTAAGTCTTTATCCTTGTATATATTGTTTTGGAACGTTTGAGATTCATGGTAGTATTTATTTCGCGGAAGAATGGGGAAGAAAAGATAAGTCAATACCCTCATAAATTTGTCAAATAGTCTCCATGTTATTTTGATCCAACTCAATTTGGGTCATTAGATTAGTTTATATATCAATTATGTAAAAGTCCAAAGTGTAGGGGTGTTCTATAAACCCTCATGATGTATTCTATGTTTAAGCAATGGCAGGGAAAAAGTGTACAAAAAAATAAAATCAAAATCAAAAAAGAGAAAAAATCAAAAAAAAATATAAAAAATTTAAAAAAATGTACGGGCAGCCATTTTCTTATTTTATGTTTATGTTTATTATAGAGTCAAGAAAATAAAAAGAAAGAGTTTGATGTATAGCTATGAAGAGTTTGTACATATTGTCCGAGTGGTAGAGTCTTTGGCTTTGCAACCAAACCAACATGTATTCTTATAGATAATTAACTCGCCACTTCACCTAAAATTCACCCAAAAAGTCACTCCCCAAATATTTCCCATCCGTTTCTGTTTTCAAGTTATCATATTACACCTATACCCCACAACCCTTTAAAGACCTCTTTGATAGTGAGTATTAGTACTTACGCTGGAGGTGGAGTTTGATCCTTTATCAAGCCTATGTTAATTTGTATGCTACGACAGGTGAATGAGTGATATATTTTCTATTTCCATATTGTCATAATTTATTATACACTGAGAGAGAGAGAATATCCAAACACTTATTGTGAGGTGCTAGTGTATCTTTTCTGTGCTTCTAGTTATGAGGTCTAATCGGTTGTGCCATGAAAGCCTTTAAAGAGTAAGTTAAATGCCCCCGATATTGCTATTGTCTAGATAGAAAAGCTCATTTACTTGTGGACAAACAAATCCCAAGTGTAGGGATATTTGATGAGGTGTAATTTTATACACTTTTTCAGGGTCATTTTACCTTTAAAATCATGCAATTATGTCTGAAATATGCGCTTAATCATTTCTTTTTTGTATTTTTAGCACTTGAAAGACATTTGGAGGAAATACACGTAACTTTGGCTCTATTTTGAAAGAAACCGGACAAGATTGCAATTGGACACAAAGAAGGCATGAAGAATTGCTTCCAGAAGGTGGAGACGGCATCAGGATTCTTTGCGACGCCGTCT
The DNA here is from genome assembly GCA_026074375.1 of Tanacetum coccineum. NCBI lineage: Eukaryota > Viridiplantae > Streptophyta > Magnoliopsida > Asterales > Asteraceae > Tanacetum > Tanacetum coccineum. The sequence goes on along the minus strand of BQNB010109147.1, from coordinate 6,502 downwards.
TGATTTCAAGGCGACTGCATCAAAACTCTCGCGACGGCGTCAGAAAGTGCCGACCTAAAGAAACCTTAGAAGATTCAAGATAAAAATGATCATTCAACTTGCGCGCGAAGTACGAGATATTATTTTAATCGTAACTCCTTCTTACGAACTCGGATTTTGACGATTCAATAGCCCACGCGATCGCAACTAGAAGATGTACTATTTGGTGAAAAATGAAGCCACGAAGGAGTTGGAATTTTTGGTAACGGTGTCAGGAATGTCGACCTAGGGTTTTCCTATAAATATAGCCTCATAACTTTGTTTTATCAAGCCCCTAACCCAAAGGCCAATTCTAGGGTTTGGGTAGGTGTTTTTCTAGCAACTTATAATGCCTAAATCAATCCATAAACATCTTGTAATGGTTTAGTTATCACTTATATCTTAATTCATGTCTTCAATTCCTTTTGTTGATTATGATTTCTCTTATTTGAGTATGCTTGGCTAATTTATCTAGTATTTATTTGAGAATGCATGAAACTTATCATTAGTTGATTATATCTTGTTGTTTGTGTGACATATTCAATGGGTATAATTGACTATAGTTTATAATTCTTGTTTCTTATTGCTTCTTGTTTATGTGTGTGCATGTTTAGACTCTATAACCCTAGTTACTTAAGTGTATCGAAGATCTAGAGCGGCATGATTGCGTAGAAAGGATTCCATAGTTAATAGTCTTCATACTATTTTACCCATATGTGGATGATCCCTTTTAAGTACTTTAATGCGCGTATATCTCCCTAAGGGTCATGTAATAGCCTCCATACTACCTTGCATATGTGATGCCCTAGTAAGGTATCACGTAGACAGCGTTTTCGTGTAATTCGTCATGCTTCTCTGAAATACTTACATATACATCACAAGTGTGACAAAGCAATAGGTAGAATTGGATAGCTAGCAAGGAGTAGTGCATCCTAAGTAAATACGCTTAGTTGTATAATTGTTTTCTCACTAGATTAGATTAAAAGTAGAATTAGTTAAAACAAACCAACCTTCAAAACCGAGATTTACTTGCTTTCATAAAATATAAAAACACAAAAATAATCTTCCTTCAACCCTTATACCTTAGTGAACATTTGATCCGGCCTTCACAATGTTATTCCCCAAGAGAACGATAACAACCCCCGTGTCTTGCCTATACTACACTAAAACGGTTAGGTGCATTACCTAGGGAGTTATAAAACTAAAGTGGGAGTTTTCAACGCTCATCAAAATTCATAATGGAAATTTCTAAGACATAGTGCTAAGATGCAAAGCTAAGAAATGGTTCATAAGTGTTCTTTAGAGTGGTAAAAACATGTGTACAAGTCGACATAAAAATCTATCAGAATTAGGGTTTTTAACAAACAAATTTATTTCAAGTTTTTACACAAGTATATAATGGTGATGTGAAAACAAGTATGAAATGCTCATAATGAATGAAAATCATGTAAATTAGATGCTTACAATGATGTGATGAATATTTGAGAACCAAAGTGTGCACTAATTTCCCAAAAACAACTAGAAAACCTTAGCTTTTATAACCAAACCCTAACTCTTGTAAACTCTTAACCCAAAACTTGAATTATCCTTGCTCTTGGATCCTTGTGGCTTCTGAAACACTAGATAGAAATAAGGGAGTGATATGTGTTTGAAAGTGGTGAATGAGGAGAGTTAGGTGGGTTTCCTTTTATAACAAAATGAGATGGTATGGTCCTAAAGTGGTTTTTAAGCTCAGTAGTGATTTGCTTAGGAATGGTAGGGAAGGGGGACACCATGTGATGGGACCTTGCAATGTTGCTTGTTCTTGGTATAAACATAACATAAATATGGGAGGGTGGTTAATCAAGGCTAAAGTACTATGTTTAAACTTCTATTTTGAGAAGATGGTGGTAGGTAGAACCAGACTAAAGGGGATAAAGGGGGAGATTTAAATGTTTGGAAAGGTTCTAGTCTTCTAGAAGGTATGTATATGTATATGTATATGAAAAGGTGGTGAAGTGAAGTGCATGCATGGATGAAATGCAATACTTGGATGATTTATGTAAAACTTGTAAAATCGTATGCAAATGACTTGTAAAATATGTTCATGGGGATGAAAGGTAGACTAAACTTAGTCTAGAGTCCTGATACGTTCAAAGTTGTTTCACAATACGCGGGATAACCTAACGGTTATAAATTATTTCAAGTACATATATGATCAAAGTAAAATGTTTCAAGTTAATAGTTAAATATTAACATATTAAATTTGCAGTTGTCACAACCGATCATCTCTTTTTTTGGCTGTACAACGTACGTCAATGTGTGACTAACAAAAACCGGTGTAACTGCAGTAAGTTGTCCCACCAAGCTACATACGATCTCAACTTTACCGAACAAACCTGGACTCATCATAGCCTTTTACAATTGACCTCCCCATTACGCACACCTCATAAGCATTTTTTGGACTAAGCAAACCAGTAGGTTTTTGGCCACCCAACACCTATATGATTTTCATTTTTGTACCTGACTTAGAAAGCGGGCAAAATGACGAAAAAATAAAAAAATTAATGTCGTTGAAACCAATCTTAACAACCTTATCGGACTAGATTGACTGCTACTTTTAAAACACTAAATTAGAATGACAATACGTATACGATTAAGTAAATCTTCAAACCTGAATAGAAATTTACTGATAAAACGCATACAAGAACAAACAATGGAATAAACAATACACGTCCGACATCGCTGCAACCGTAATGAGTTGTCGCGCCAAAGTGCGGACAATCTCAGGTCTTATCAAAGCGACCGCGAATCATCACAACAACCTCTTACAATCAACACCATCATCATTACGATGTAACAAAAGGAATATAAAACATAAAGTGGAGATTAGTGTATAGCAAATGATGTTTTTGTAATGCGCACGTGAGGCTCACGCAACTAAACAATCGAATAAAAAGGATACATCCACTATGGCTGCAACGGTAATAAGTTATCATGCCAAGGTGCGGACAATCTTAGGTTTATCTAATCCACGAAGATGTTTTTGATGAAAAATAGAACGAAGAGGATATATCCCCATGGTTGAAACCATAATAAGTTGCCCTGTCAAAATGGGAATAATCTCAACTTTAATTAAACCCATGGAGCTCCGTCATAGCAACCTCTTACAATGAATACCGACCTCATTCTTATACTAGTCCTATAACCCGCCCAACGGGCAGGCTACTTTCGTAATATTTTGTAAATAATTTTATTTTACGTAATACATTATCTCTATTAGTCTTTTGCATTGCATGCAGGGTTCTAAAAAGCACGTTATAGCACCGTTAAGGCCTTGCAAATGTGCGAGGGGTGACCTCCACGCCACGCAATAGACTAAGATGTAGTCTTAATGCGTGACGTGAGATAATGTAACTAAATGTTGATACCTGCACATGATCATAAAATATGCATGCTTCCACATTTTTAACTTAATTTCAGATGATATGATATCCCTAAATTGTAGGTAAAATCAACTAGTTGATAAGTTCAATATTCAAAATATGTCATCATGATATGATATCCTTAAATTGTAGATAAAATAAAAAATCTAGTCACTTGATAAGTTCAATATTTAAAATATGTCATCATAAATATTCAAATTGTATTTCCAGAAGTTATTTATATGATGTATACCATATTCGAATTGTATTTCCATAAGTTATCTTTATCTATATGATGCATGCCATGTCATCGATGTGTCATCATTGACTGAGCGATGAGGTGATAATGATGTGTCATAGTCTCCTCTATTATATAGTGTAAAGATACCCACATGAAAAGGTTTAAGAATTATCTTGGAACAAAAAGTAAAATATCTGGTAAAAAGGGATATATAAAGAGTAACTTTGGGGACTAATTGTGTAAATATATAGTACCGCCTGGTAAAAGGGATATAGCCCTTAAATTGAAAAAGAAGCCCTAAAATTAAATTAAATCGAAAGAAATATGACAGCAGCAAGTATCGATGAAGATGAAGAAAAAGTAAAGAAATTGGAATTAAATTAAATTAAATCGAAACAAACACCCCCTTAATGGTGTGTTCTCAAGTTTTTTCATTAAGAAAAAGTAAAGAAATTGGAATTAAACATTTTCAGCCCAATTTTAGGAGGAATCATTTTACTTCAAAATCAACAAAGTGATTCTCGAGAACACGACTTTTTTGTTTCACTTCATTTTCTTTACTTTCCTTTCTTAAGTAATTTTGATAGTAACCCTCTAAGTGGACGACTTGTTGTTTCTTGGTAGTTTTTTTAAACACTGTAAATCAAAACGTTACTTCTAGTAGCAAGAATTTAGCGTGTCCACTTACTAATTATGTTCACCAAACATACACTAAACTTAAATTTGAAGAAATAAACTTGTTTTGCATAATCAATACTCCTAAGTGTAATTCCACTGTGCTATAGCACTATAAGAGCGATATACTTGTTTTCATCATCATTAGACACTTAGTCAAATTAGAATTATCATTCATCGTTAGAAACCAATCTTAAAATCTTTGCGTTCCATAACTTAATAATCTGTAACAGTCTTTTTCATAGTTTCACTAAATCTATTATCAAGTACTCCGTATTAGTTAGTGACCTTACAAAGTACGTAAAGTTTATAGGAGCATCATAAAAAACCGTAGCATTATATGTTGATTTCGAGATTTCCACTTGCCCCAAAAATATTACATAACGCTGATTAATATAACATAGGGGGGATTGTTCAAATATCTATTAACGTCAACCAATCTATGTTTTAACTTACATAAACCGTAGCATTATAGTTTGTTGGTTTGTTTGTTCATGTTGAATATCATAAGCTCTTTGGGACTATTCGGGTAGCAGCAACAGCTAAAGGTTTCTTACGAGATCCGCTGAATGCTTTTTCTGACATATTCAACCGTGAATTTAATAATCCCGTAGAGGTCACATGCATTGGTTATCAATATCTATACGATATGCACTATTGTTCACTTCCAGTCTCCTTTACCTCCACCATTCAGATCGCTGCCAAACTCTATGTTACCACCAACGAGGTCGATGACATGGATAAATATCCTGAAGAAGATCATCATCAAATAGAAGTGCAGAATCATGGCGAGGTTGTTGACGTTGATGAGGATTTCGAGCGGTTGTGTGAGTTGTGGGATAGTTATGATGATAACTATAATAATAAAACATCAAAACAACTGGGTTGTAACTTAGAAGCTGATTGTATGCTTCAAACCAGCGGGGACATTAAATACTTAGATAATCATGAAGCGTTTCAAGTTTGCGATGGCCATGCGCTTATTAACTTTTTAGACAAACCCAATGTCAGTTGGGGCCGTAAGAATATTATAAAAGGCAGAGATGGCTCTCTAGAGCTGTGTTACATTGCATTAAAGTATACAGTAGACGCAGATCTGGAAGTAGAATTTGATCCACCATCTAAGAAATCAAATGTTACCAGAAGGGTAGTGGCTTATTATGGCAGAAAATTTGATTATGACTTTCCTCCCGATGATTTCTATGTACTCTCTGAAACCAATGCTTTTGCTTTTCTTAAACCTGGCAAACTAAACTTGATACGATCTGTGTTAGTTGTACCTGCCCAATTCTCCCTCATACTTAAGGCAGAATTACGTGACGACACCTCTGAGGTTGAAATTTTGTCAGACACTTATGAATTCCCTGTGCCATATGATGGTCGCAGCTCCATTGGTTCTATTGCTGGTAAGGATTGCTCTTTAAAACTGAGTGTGAACTGGAAGCTGCCATTTGAAAAAGCAAAATTCCCTTCCTCGCCTGTCTATTCTCTGGCCCCTTTCTCCTCAAACTCATCTGTCAGTCCTCTAGTAATCTAAGCTCCATCTATATTGTTTGTATGTTTAAATTGCGGTTATCCCTTCCTCGTGCCAATATAATCATATAAACTAGACTAAAAGAAGAAAATCTGGAGCCTATACAACATCAAGCATGGCAGATTCTGATGTAAGTCTATTAACGTGTGACGCACATCAACTATGTTGGTCTTTAACTTACGGATCTATGATTCGATACACCAAAAGTTATGAAATAATCTCAATTTCATTAATTAGTCATCATTAAAATGTTGTTTACATATGTGTTCTATTTATACAACATGAAAAGTCACGAATCAAAGGGTCGTGATGGTTCGTTTAAGTCAACAGACATGTTGCTTCATTTGTAACTGCCAAAAGTAGTTTTCCAACTACCTATAAGGATTAACCCAACATTCTCCTCCTTAATCACAATTGCTTTGTCGTAGATCTTTAAGTCTTTTCTAGTCGTCTCAAATAACTCTATTTCTTGCTTCCTTGAACACTCACTGTAACATTGATCGAATTTCGAAATTTTTTGCACTCCCTGCTGTCTTCTGTTCTCTCTGTGATTTCTGCACTCTCTGCGATTTCTGCACTCTCTGCGATTTCTGGTTGTATCATTTCTTTTTAGTTATGGTCGCCATAAGC
>BQNB010109145.1:0-22813 GCA_026074375.1 Tanacetum coccineum | reverse complement strand
TTTTTGCTCACATATCACTCTGTCTATTTTTGATTTCATACATCTCTCTTTCTATTTTTAGCTTACTTTTTCTCCTATTTCTTTTTGCTCACATATCACTCTGTTTGTTTTTGATTTCACGCATCTCTCTTTCTATTTTTTTAGCTCTCTTTTTCTCTCATTTCTTTTTGCTTACATATCACTCTGTCTGTTTTTGATTTCACACATCTCTTTTTCTATTTTTTTGTACAAAGTTCTATCAATTAATGTAGTTTCATGCTAACCTCCCCACTTCTAAGTGTATTAACTCTTAAGAGAGGTAGATTATTGGAATTTTTAGATGCAGTCTCAAACCTAGTTTGAGCTTCTGCACCCTCTAATTTGGTATCTTGGCACCTGGGACCACTATCTGAACCAGTTTCCTAAGGAAGAAGATCATTAAGTGTTTCCATGGATTGGGTCCTATTTATGTTACCACTGTCCTGCTCTGCTTCTAAGCTAGAAGCAGTAGTAGCAGCCCTTTCCATTCTGTCTTCCCACTCCTTAGTGACAGTCTCATTAGTTACAAGGGGAATAGGTCCACTAGACTGAGATATCACAGTGGCCCTTTTTGGCTTTCCTAGGTCTTTGAGTCTTTTTGGGTTGAGATAATGATGAAACAATAATTGGTTCAAGAGTAGATAGTGAAGCAGTTGTGAATGTGTGTTGGGTTTTAGTCGGATGTCCTGAACCTTTACCCACTTCTGTTTGTTGTTATGCAACTTTTCACTTTATCATCATTGAGTATAATTCACTGCATATTAACACAATTAACCTCCCCTCAATCAATACTTCAAGGGTTAAGCATTCCAATACTTGTAATCAGATATTGAAATCTGCTAACATCAAATGCTTTTGTAAGTAAATCTGCAACATGCTGATCTGTGTAAATCTTGATCATCTGTATAAGCTTCTTTATAACACCCCGTGATTTCACGTCATGTTACGACTCTGAGTTTTCATTATTTAACTAATTCATCTTAGGTTTTCTTTCTTTTTCTTTAACATTTACTTTGCGTAGTTATACATCTAAATCGCTTTAGTTAAATCGATTGGCTAGAAACGAAACTTTAACTCATTAAAACTTTACATGATTCCTTATAATCAATATTTAATTGTCTTTCGCGACAAGAAAAGTTTCATGATCGCTTCTATTCAAATTTCCTAAGGTAGGCTCCCGCAAAACTCTCTCAAACGGTAAAACCCAACCCATGATTTCCCCAAACCCAAATTTAAATTCACGTATGGGTAAGTAAGTAAAATTCTTGCTTAAAACACTAAGTATCAACTTGAAATAAAAACCTAAATGAGAAGGAAATGCAAATTTTTATCTAAAGAGGGTACTATCAATAAGTGCTAACAACAATAAAACTTGACAACTTCAACTCTCCTTTTCCTCCTGAATTTAAAACCGTGACTTATAAAAGTGGAAAAAGGGAGGAATGACAAGTTCTATTAACCAATGTGTAAAAGCCATAATCTCTTACCTCAAACCACACATACTCGTGAATATCTATACATAGCCCTTTCTTGGTTTTGCATCTAAGTTTCATACAGTGATCATTTTTTTTATACTGTATCAAGATGCCTTGCCCCAAAGTCATAAGCATAAGCATGTGATACCAGGTTTGACTAATAGACCTTCCTTACTTGAGTGTATATATAGGACACCCATCATTCTTGTCATTCACATGCAAATCACATCCAAACCTTGCCCATTGTATACTTCACAAGACTGATTCTGTCCCAGCAAACACCACAACTCGCACCCTTGTGTTCCTTCACCAGCCATAAAGGAAAGTAAAAACCCTAAACCAACCTCGCTTTCTTTTTGGGTTCTTTTTTTTTAGTCGTTGACTCGCGCAAACTCACCCCTTAAAACCGATCTATATATGATATAAATACACCAAGGGACGAAATCACGCGAGAGCAAGATAACCGGAAGCAGTACAGAGTGTCCCCGGGTCGTTATGTCCCAACGAGGCTAAAATGGAAAATCGCAAGACGAATAATGATTTGTGTTTGAATGTGACAGGGTGTGAATTATGATTGGATACTGAACCTAATAAGCAATTGAACAAGAAGATAATTAAGGAACATAAGCTAGAACAAGCATAAAAGCTAGGAATGACAAAACCACTTTAAAACTTTAAACTAAGGCACAAATAAGCTCAAATAAACTTAAGAAAAATCAAATGAGCTAACCTAACTCTAAATAAGCAAATACAAAAAACAATTAAGCTAAATTAAACAAGATAAACACAACAGTACTAACAACAGTACTAACAGTTTTAACTACCAGTACTAACTTGGAGTTAGTACTGCTAGGCTAAAGTTAGTACTGTTAGCTTAAGGTTAGTACTGCTAGGCTAACAAGACTCAAAGAAATAATAAATAAGCAAACAAGCTAAAACAGAAGTTCACTTAACCTTAATAAGCACTTAGTAATTGGAATAAGCAACTAAAATAAACTAAAATGATAAATAAGCTAGAAAACTAAAACTGATAAACTCTTAAAATTATTTTGAAAAGGGCAAATAAGTTCTACTGAAGACAGTAAACTAAAATAGGCTTAATCTACTTTAAAAAGCTAAAGAAATCTTAAATAAGTTGAAATAATAAGCTGATAAGCTAAAATGGCCCACCAGTACTAACAGTTTTAACTGACAGTACTAACCCTCAAAGCTGTCATTCTCCTTTTGTAAAACCTGTGCTGCAAATCACCTTTCATTTTATTAATGTGCAATATTTTCTTTAGCCGAAAAGAGACGAACCGTTTCATTAATTGAGTCCAATCAAATCCAACTTGCTATTGTCAATTATACCTGCTCGCAAATACGGGTCACCAACATGGATGTTGTCACTAGTGTCAGTTCACCCGTTCGAACTTTTGAGCGCATTCTCGGCCGAGCCTAATCAACACGACCTCTATGGTTTGGACCCACTTTCGAACCTTTAATCGAGTACGTAATGCGTGATTTATATATGATAATTGTTTATATACGTATTTGCCTTAGATTTTCTAAGCGGTTTATTTTATTATAGTATTGCTGTAACAAATCGACGAACTTGCTCATTTTGACTCACGAGTGCGCGCCTTCAGCAGTTGCACTAAATAATGGATGATAACATAATTTACATTTTCCTAAGTGATAAAATTGGCATTTGTAAGGACTTATCTTGGTTTAAGCTAATATTTTTACACGTTGAGTGTCCCGTTGTTGACAATAATCTTAAGGGCGTTCTCTCTGTTAACATTTTACCAGTGGATGTGTGTGCTAAGGTAGGGGTGTGGGGGAATCGTTGGGTTGGTTTACGTGTGCCATTTTTTGGCTTGGGGTAAGACCACTTGATGGCATTGGGTTTAACGGGTGGTTTTTGGGGGCGGTTGGACGTGGGTGGATTCTGTTTAGGGGTCGGAATGTTGGTTAGTTGTCGAGGTGTGTTGAATATAATTGTGGCTCTTAGTTTCTGTTCTGGGGGAGTGGGGAAGGGGGAAGGCGAGGGTAGGGGGCGGGGGAGGGGGGCTGGGGGGGGGGGAGGGGAGGGGGTTGTGAGGAAGGTGATGAGGGGGGTGGGTGGGTGTTGGGGGGCGGAGGTCGGTGGAACTGCGTGGGGGGAGAGGTTGGGGGGGGGGTGGGTGTGGGGGCGCTGGGGGTGGGGGGAGTTTTTTTATTATTTTTTTTGATTTTTCTTTTTTTTTCTTTTGCTTTTATTTTTTTTTTTTTTTTACTTTGTTTTCATTATTTTTTTTTTTTTTTTTTTTATTTTTTTTTTTTTTAGAATTTTAATTCATTTTAGTTTCTTAGTTTGTTTCATTTATTAATTTGCTTATTACTAACTTTTTTATGATTTATTTTTCCAAATCTTTTTATTTTTTTTTTGTTTAGAACATTGTTTTTTTATTTTTTTATTGTTTATTTCATTTTTTCTTCTTTTTTATCGTTTCATTTTTTTACCTCTTTTTAGACGGAACCTGGTGTCACAAAGTCTGAAGTCGTAAATTTTATGCTTACAATATAAACACATTGATTTAATAAATCGCCCACTTTAATATAAGAAATTGTTTTTAATTGTCACAATCTTAAATAAAGTTCAAGCAAAATACTAAGGCCAAGATTACATGCATTTTAGCATGCTACATAATTAGTAACATTCGTTTTATTTATATAGGTAGCGGTCAGAACCTTGCATCATTTCCGTGCACTTTGCAATATTTGAAAATTTTAACATTATTTATCAACGGTGTAGTTTATTGTCCCCCACTTTATTACTTTTTTCATCATCATTTATCTAAATCTCGGGGATGCAGTCATGTTTGTTTTCAACATGGATGCAAGTACACTTTAAATTCAAATATTTACGGTTGGACTAACGTAGCTAATAACCCACATGCCCATTATCTGAACTGTTAATTGAATAGATGTATTGTAAATTGCATTATCGAGATGTGACTGTTATGAATAGATCTTTTGGAATTTAACATCCCCGTTCGGGCAAGTTGGGCTTGCTGGTTTACCAGGTTGGCCAGAAACGACGAACGCTCTCTTTATACCATTTGGATCATGGATCCGTTACGGGTTGAATCATCTACCACTTGGGCAAGTCATTTATGTGAATTTTTAATACTTACATTGTTCTAGCTTCGGTCTGTCATGAGCTCTTAGTGCATTTCGTATAATACATTTTTTGTGATATATTGTCAATTGTTACGCTATTACAGGAAAATCTTGCTATCAGCTTCATTTATTTAATCAAACCTATAAATTCACCAACATTATTGTTGAAGTTTAAACATGTTTCTCAGGTCTATTAATGGTACACAGTCCCGGAACATTGGTATGGTCGTCATTTTGAAGTCACATTTTCATAAAGATTTGCATGCATTACTTTTTTTGGAACATTTGTTTAATTGTTGTGAAATCTTTATTTTTCCAAGATAAACAAGTTAAGCCCATGAGCTTTTTGTAACGAACCATTTATGAAAACCAATGTATCAGTTTTAAACGATCTTTATAATGGTCGTTCTCATAACTTGTGCTTTTGATCTATGAAGTAATACCCCCGGAACATCTTATTCCGCTGCGACCCATTTTGGGGGTGTTACAGATTGGTATCAGAGCCAAGGCTATAGAGAACCAGGTCAAACGTTTCTAATTGGTCTATAGCCGTTTCCAAATATTGTGTCATTCAAAGATTTTCAAAGGGACATGCATACATTACTTAATTGCATCTATGCTTACATGTCATACATCATTTTAGCAATTGCTTACTTGGGTTTTATACGTGTTAGTATTTCATTACGTATATTACCGCTAGTATTATATAATATACTTATACAAGTGATATTATGATTACAGATTTGCCATGTCTTCCGACGACGCCTCATCCACTGTTACCTATACATCCGTATCTTCTGGTTCAAGCGAGCCATCAGCATGGGTATTTCAACCCGTGAAGCTGGCGATGATCCAAATGTAGTCCATATGAGGAGGTCGCTCAACCCGGACAAGCACACCCACTGTCACCTGCTTATGTGCCGGACCTTGGAAAATTGGCTTACGAGCTTTGTACCTGCTGTATTGTTCCAGAAGCACACAGTGCACCATGACTCCATCAGAGGAGAAACATGCCGGTCGAGGATCAGTCTGATGCTGAGGACGCTAATTCACATGGATTTCTGGCTGACTCGGATTCGATGGAGGATGATACTGATGCAGGTTCGATTGATTACCCAGATGAGCCTGAGGATGGCGAGGATGATGACGAGGATCCCGAGGAGGATCCTATCGAGGAGCATGAGTCCGAGGAGGGAGAAGCTAAGGAAGACGAGCCCTTTGAGGATTCTGACGGGACTGAACCAATTGAGGAAGATGAGACTGCTGCTACACCACCTCCCACCAACCCTACCTATGACCAGGCACCACTAGGTCATAGGGCAGCCATGATTCGCATAAGTGATGACATCCCAGAGGAAGTTATGCCACCTCGAGGGAGATCAGTAATTACTGCTCCCCCACTTGGTTGTGATATAGCAGAGAGTTCTGATGCTCGGCCCGCTGCGAGAGCACTAGAGTCAGTATGGATTTTGTTGATGCAGTTTGTATCAGGACTGGGTTTGGTTAGTAGTCTTACTGGTAATTAAGGCTCGGAATTATTGCGAGCTGCAGATCAGAGCAGGGATGTTGGTTATGCTGAGTCTCTACTGCTTCTGAGCATAGATGATGGGGACTTCCATTGAGGGGAGTTAACTTGAGAGGCCAGTTACCAGGTTACAGGCTCGCAAGCGGAAAGTGAAAGATTTCTATACACAGTCTTTTGATGCACAGCTGGACCGCAGGACATTAGGACTTGAGATTGAATTGTGTAAGAGGTCAGAGGACTGCTTATGAGACAGAATTACAGGAGGTACGCCAGGCTTACCTTAGGTCTGAGGCGCAAAACAGGGCATTACTGGCGGACTTGAGACACTAGAGACTCACATGACTCGCATGGAGTGGAGGCATAGCGCCAGAGAGCTGAGGATGATGCAGTCAGACAGATTTGCGTACCCATGTGCTAGAGGCTAAGCTCGGATTGATACCGGTGGAGGAATACCGGTAGTAGCCTTCGTAGTGTTTAGTTGTATCTTCTATTTCTATTATTTTGTATAGTTATTAAGTGTTATTCTTCTTCACCATTTATATAACACCTGTAATATGAAAAAGACTTTTTTTGAAACAAATTAGGGTAATTCACAGCTAATAGGGACTCTCAGGACGTATTTTCATTTTCTGTACTAAGATCCATTTGTGGTCAATTTGTATCTCAACCAAATCTATGTACGACCCGACTTTTTGTCGATGATAATATTAACGAATGACTGTGTATGTGATTTTCATGTTATTTATTTTCCCATTTGTGTTGTGGTGTAGTTATCATATCCATTGTATCAACATTGTGTCTATTTCTCACGTTCATTGTGTTCTCCATTTTATTTTTCTTTATCATTCAGTGATTATTAGAATCATGCCTGTTACAGACAAGAACAAACGACGCACATTGACTCCATGAATCCATATCAAGCTTATTCGAATCGATCGTGGCAATTCAATTAGAACTCAACTCAGGATGACGATAGCCAAAAAATTTCAGGGAGGAGGAATCAGAAGGGCCTGTACATCCCCGCACGTGTCTTTTGTACCTATACTGACGTTCATGGAATGCCACCCCTTGAACTTCAAGGAACTGATGGCCGTTGTTGGCTTAATACTATTGGCATCGAAAAGATGGAAATCATAGTATTCCCACATCAGCGGTTGTGTCATTGAAAATCAAGTGAAGTTTGCTACATGTACTCTGCTAGGTGTTGTATTCCTGGTGGAATGGTCATATGAGAACCTTGGGTCATGATGCTGCCTATGCTATGACTAGGGGGACTTTTAAGAGAATATTGTCGGACCTTATTGTCCAAATATGGTGAGATCAAGAAACTTGAAATTGAACTGTAGAATCTTAAGGTCAAGGGTGAATTGATATTCCCACAGCTTTGTACACTCAGCGTTTCAGCCATGAGCTAGCCTTGATGTTCTTGCACCATATCTTCTTGCTGATGAAACTGCACAAGTTTGAAAGTATATTGGTGGGCTTCCCGATACTCATTCATGGAATATGTCAACTTCTTGTCTTGCAAGACCCAAGACTCTTGACTTTGCTATCGAGTTGGCCAACGACTTGACTGGCTATTAGAAACTCCTGCACTTATGCGGGGACAAAAAAAGACAGAATTAAAATAAGAGGAAAGGCTGAAGATTTAGTCATGAAATCAACCACCCACAACAATCCAATAAGAGGCAAAAGGTAGCTTAGGGCTTACACCCTACTCGCTCCTGGATGAAAAGATGGTCTATACTGCGGGATCCTACCTTTGCTGCACCAAGTGTAATTACCACCCATACTGGGCAATGTGCACCCAAGTGTGGAAAATGCAAGAGGTATGGCTATTGCTACCACATGATTGTCGGGTTCAATTGCCAAAAACAATCCATTTGCAAATAACAACAACAACAAGATATAAGAGGCTGGGAATGCTTCCATGAGAGTGGTATCTACGGGCATTATGAGGGAGTTTGTCAAAGCTGAAGAACACGTGTCATGGGTTTTGGGTTAATGGCAAAGGTAATGGTCACAGCTCAAGGACGAGGAAGAGTCTTTATGCTTTGGGAGGAAGAGATGCTAGCCCAGACTCTAACGTCATCACGGGTACGTTTCTTCTCAACAACCGTTACGCTACAATTTTGTTTGACACTGGTGCGGATAGGAGCTTTGTATCTAATTCCTTTAGTGCCATGATTGACATTACCCCCACTACATTAGAAAATCATTACGACGTAGAGTTGGCTGATGGGAAAATCATAGGAGTTAACACCATAATTCGAGGTTGCACCCTAAACTTCATGAACCACCCTTTCAATATCGACTTGATGCCGGTCCCACTCGGTAGTTTTGACGCCATTATTGGGATGGATTGGTTAACAAAGCATCATGGAGTGATCATCTGTGACAAGAAGATTGTGCGAGTTCCTTTCGGAAGAGAAATGTTAATCTTTCAAGGAAACAGAAACGACCAAAAGAAAGAATCTCGACTGAATATCATTTCGTGCACTAAAGCACAAGAGTATCTGTCAAAGGGAGTTGTAACGTTATTTTTTGGCGCTACATCACTACTTTACAACGAATGCCGAAGACAAGTTCGGGGAGAAGCCGAACTGAGGACGTGCCGATTGTCAGAGACTTCCCTGAAGTTTTTCCTGAAGACTTGCCGGGTATTCCACCAACTCGACAAGTAGAATTCCAAATTGATTTGGTACCAGGTGCTGCACCTGTAGCGCGGGCGCCTTATCGATTGGCACCATCAGAAATGAAAGAACTGGCAGAACAACTTCAAGAACTATCCGACAAAGGATTTATAAGACCCAGCTCTTCACCTTGGGGAGCCCCGGTCTTGTTTGTCAAAAAGAAAGACGGATCATTCCGTATGTGCATCGATTATCGTGAGCTGAACAAGCTAACGGTAAAGAACCGTTACCCACTTCCTAGGATCGATGACCTGTTCGATCAACTTCAAGGATCGAGTATCTACTCAAAAATCGACTTACGATCAGGGTACCATCAGTTGAGAGTTCGCGAAGAAGATATCCCGAAAACCGCGTTTAGGACGCGTTATGGGCATTATGAATTTCAAGTAATGCCTTTTGGGTTGACAAATGCACCCGCTGTATTCATGGACCTCATGAACAGAGTGTGCAAACCGTACTTGGATAAGTTTGTTATCGTCTTTATCGACGATATACTAATTTATTCGAAGAGCAAGGAAGAACATGAAGAACATCTCAAACTAATCTTAGAACTACTTAAGAAGGAGGAGTTGTACGCAAAATTCTCCAAGTGTGAATTTTGGATCCCAAAGGTACAATTTCTCGGGCATGTGATTGATAGCAAAGGCATCCATGTGGATCCTGCGAAGATCGAGTCGGTTAAAGATTGGGCGTCTCCAAAGAGTGCAACAGAGATCCGCCAATTTTTAGGACTCGCCGGTTATTTAAAGTGATGGTTTCATTGAGGTTTTCCTAAAATTGCCAAGCCATAAGACTAAGCTGGACTCAGAAGAATGTGAAATTCGAATGGGAAGAGAGAGGAGGAGCCGCATTTAAATTGATTAAACAAAAACTGTGTAGTGCACCCATTCTGGCTTTGCCTAAAGGATCAGAAAACTTCATCTTTTATTGCGATGCTTCACATAAGGAGTTTGGGGGCTCGTACCTTATGCAATAACGATGAAAGTGATAGCCACGCTTCTCGATCAACTGAAGATCACACGAGAAAAACTATACACTACTCTATGATCTAGACTTGGGTGTGGTTGTTGCATCTTAAGATATGGATGACATTACTTATACGGAACAAGGGTCTTGTCCTTTTTTTTTTTTTAGACCGTATTTACCGACTACCAAGAGGTTCTACAACAATATCTTAGATCAAAAAGAGTTGAACATGAGACAACGCGTTGGTTGGATATTACTTAGTGAATACATTGTGACATTCGTTATCACCCGGGAAGCTAAGTTGTTGTGATGCCATTGCAGCAGAAAGAACAGGTTCTAAACCTTTGAGGGTTCGAGCCTTAGTCATGATATTGGTTTGAATGCCTTCCTAACAAATTCTAGAAGCTCAAAACTGAAGCATTAAACCTGAATTACCTCTCTGCTGAAGTCGTTGGAGGTATGCTCCGACAGGACCTCACAATAGGAAAGACTTATAAAACCCCGTGCGGACGGAACTTTATTTGTGTTTAATAACGGACGTTGGTTACCAGCTGTAATTATGGCGGATTAGGACTCTAGTAATGCTAGTGAGTATCATAAGTCAAAAATACTCCTTTAATCCGGGTTCAGAACAAGATGTACCAAGATAATAAAGCAGTTGTATTGGGTGGCCTAACATGAAGGCTACATTGCCACTTATGTTAGCAATGTGTTCTTATTGTGCCAAAACGTAAAGCACGAGCATCAAAACCTTCCGTTTTTAATAGACGTCAAACCAGAGATTCCAGAATGAAATGGGAGAAGAATCACCATGATTTCGTCACTAAACATCCACACTTAAGACGGCAAAAACGGTTATGACACAATTTGGGTGTCGTCATTGACTCGTTTCCTTACGAAATCTGACTCACTTCCCCCCGCGGATTTCCTACCAATGAGGGAAAATGATCCTATGGAGAAGTTAATGAAGCTGTACATGAAGGAAGTAGTCACCCGACATGGTGTACCTGTATCTATTATCTCCGATCGTGATGGTAGATTCTATTTACGACTTCTGGCAAGCACTTCATAATGATTGGAAATGATTGGACTATGTGACGGCCTATCACCCCGAAACTGACGGTCAAAGTGAAAGGACTATCCAAACCTTGGAAGATATGTTACGCGCCTGCGTGTTAGATTTTGGAAAGAATTGGGATAGACATTTGCCGTTAGTAGAGTTCTCGTACAACAACAGTTATCATACCAACATAAAGGTTGCACCCTTTGAGGCACTGTATGGGAGAAAGTGTCGATCACCCGTGTTCTGCCACTCGGGTGGGCAGTAAGTGGAGGACTGCTCAGCTTTACAGGTCCTCAATAATTCATGAACAACCATCGAGAAAGATCGTTCTCCTAAATCAACAGAAGAATCCAGGTCCCGCTCAGCGACGACAGAAGAGCTATGAAAACATTAGACGTAAGCCAATGGTATTTCAAGTTGGTGACAAGGTCATGCTAAAAGTTTCGCCTTGGAAAGGAGTTGTGCATTTTGGCAAGCGAGGGAAGTTAAACCCTAGGTATGTCGGCCCTTTTAAGGTGATCGAGAGAGTTGGAACTGTTGCCTATAAGCTTGAGCTACCACAACAATTAAGTCGAGTTCATAACACGTTCCACGTGTCAAACCTGAAGAAGTGTCTGTCCGATGAAACGTTGGTGATTCCGTTGGAAGAACTACGTGTTGATGACAAGCTCCACTTCGTGGAAGAGCCAGTAGAAGTTATGGATCGAAGGGAACATCAAGCAATTGAAGAGGAATGTATCTTCTCTATCATAAGGTTAGATGGAATTATAAACGTTCTGTCCGTGGCCGAGTTGTTCATTTGGGATCGTGAAGATCAATTCAAGAAGAATGTACCCTCCATCTCTTCACAAATTGGGCCACCACATCATCCACTGCTAACGCCTTCTTAAGCCTTGTAGGACAAAGGCTCAGTCTAACCAGGGGGAGACTATAAACCACGTGTTTTTTCAGGTCATCATTACTAACTCTCCGTACTTTCGTCTCCATTCTAAATTTCTTTCACTACTTCATTTAAACTTTATATTAATTCGCGTAGCTAGCCGTTTAAATTGCTTTAGTTAAATTGCCTTAGTTAAATTTTCGTGGACATTGAAGGTCACCATTTAGCTAGAATCGTAACCCGCACTCATCTATACGTTACACAAACCCTCCATACCCGTTATTTAATAAATCCAATTTCGGCGCATATAAAAAAAACAAAAATAATTAAAAAAATAAATTTATTTATAGTTATATAATACTCCTACATGATAGCAAAAATGCCGATCCATTTCCTCAAATAAACTATACATATTCACATTGAGTTTTATAGATAAACACAAGAAATTAGGAACTCCCTTGTACCCCATAACCCACCGGTTAAAAGCCTAAAACCTTTTCTTCAAACCCCACACATACTCGTGATATCTATACATTGTCCTTTCTTGGTTTTGCATCCAAGTTTCATACAGTGGTCACCTTTTTAACACTGTATCAAGATGCCTTGCCCCAACATCATGAGCATAAGCATGTGATACCAGGTTTGACTAATAAACTTTCCCTACTTGAGTGTATATATAGGACACCCATCATTCTTGTCTTTCACATGCAAATCACATCCAAACCTTACCCGTTTACTTCACAAGACTGAGTCTGTCCCAGCAAACACCATAACTCGCACCTTTGTTTTTCTTCACCAGGCCTAAAGGAAAGTAAAAACCCTAAACCAATCTCGCTTTCTTTGTGGTTCTTTTAGTCGTCAAGCAAACAGGCAAGAAGTAGGGATTTAGTGTTCGAAAATAAGACGAGAAGTGGGTATACATTGCGGTAAAGCTTGGGAAATTTGAAGTGGGTTGTATCGTAAGGTAGGGAGAGCAGAAAGTAGGGTTTCGTTGGTTTAAACTCTTCTCCCCGTCGTGCATTGTGAGTCCTATATTCATAATATTTGCCATCAAATTGCATGCGTTCTTGTTGCCTAAATTATTATGCTTGAGTAAAATATGTCTTATATTCATAACATGAACACGACATGTTGTGTTCATCAGAAGCATGCAAATTTCTTTTGTGTACTTATTAAAACAAGAACAATAATTGGTAAGTAATAACTTATGTCTAGAGAGGAACCCTTAGTCACACGTTGTTGTGCAACCACGTAGTAGACGTTTTGTAACAAAATATATTCGTGAGTTAGGGTTAGTCGAAGTTCACTTGAAAAAAAAGTTTTGAAACACCGTGGCTATCTTCTGTTGTATGAGGAGAAATAACTCGGCTAAGCAAATAACCAAATTAAGACTAGCTAAATCAAGGCGTGATGGCTTATAAATTGACATCTTGTGTGGCATTGCGTTTACTATTCTAGAGTGACAATATACCGAAAATCGTTTAGGGTGACAGTATATCTCTGAAACGGTTTTTTAGTAGACGCAGCAACACTTGCTACGACTTTGAGTGCACCATTCGACCCTTAGGAAGTAAGTGTAGGAATGAAACTTAATTACTTTCACAAGAAGGGCATGTAGGGATTGTTTTGCCCCAAAAATCACCTACTTTCGCCAAGTAAATAATGAGATATGGGGTCTCAAAGTCATCGTACCAAAATGCTGTCATTCTGCCTCTTTTGTAAAAACTGGCAGCAAACGCCTTTTTATTTTATTACTGTGCCAACCTTTTTAGCCGAAATAACGAACCTAGTTTCGTTAAATAGAGTCCAAACAAAAACCACCTAGCTTCGTCTAATATCCTGCTCGCAAATCGCGGGTACACATGGCTGTTCGTCACTAGTGTCGATCACCCGTCGAACACTTGTGCGCATTCGGCCGAGCCTACTCAACACGCACCCCATACGGTTCGACCCACTTTCGAACCATTAAACGATTCCGTCATGCGAGATTTATAAAAGATAAATATTAATCCGTAAGCCATAGATTATCAAGATGATTTATTTTATTATAGTATTGAGTAACGAATCACGAACTAGCCTTAAGACTCGGGGCACGCCATCAGTGAGCACTAAAAATGGAAGGAACATATTACTTTTCCTAAGTGCAAAAATTGGCATTTGAAAGGCACACATGGTTAAGCCAAATTTTAACACGATAAGTGACCTTTTTAGACAAAAAAAAAAATCAAAAGGGCGAACTCTGTAAACAACCGAGCGGAGAGTTCAAATGTGTTTTTAGTTTTCACCATTTTTAGGTAACGATTCCATAAATTCAATGTAAAGCTCCAAGGCATCCAATATAAAAACTTGGTAAAAGTTTCTTAATCGATTTAGTCAACGTAAACTTTTCGTCTAATTAACTAATACTCTTAGAGATCACACCAAGGGTCAAACTAAACTAACATTTTAGAGTTTAGACGACCTAGTGTTCACAAAGTCTGAAGTCGTAAATTTTATGCTTACAATATAAACACATTGATTTAATAAATCGCCCACTTTATTATAAGAAATTGTTTTTAATCGTCACAATCTTAAATAAAGCTCAAGCAAAATACTAAGGCCAAGATTACATGCATTTTAGCATGCTACATAATTAGTAATATGCATTTTATTTATATAGGTAGCGGTCAGAACCTTGCATCATTTCCGTGCCTGCACATATTTGATATTTAACACTATTGTATCAAGGTGAGTTTATAGTCCCCACTTTTATACTTTTTCAATCATTTATCAAATCTCGGGGATGAGATCATGTTTGTTTTCAACATGGATGCAAGTACACTTTAAATTCAAATATTACGGTTTGCCTAAGTAGCTATAACCCACCATGCCCATTATCATGAACTGTTAATTGCATAGATGTAATTGTAAATTGCATTATGCGAGCGTGAATGTTATGAATAGATCTATTTGGGATTAACATCCCCGTTCGGGCAAGTAGGGCTTGCTGGTTTACCGGTTGGCCGGAAACGACGAACGTATACCATTTGGATTCATGGATGTTACGGGTTGAACATCTACATTGGGCAAAGTCATTTATGTGTATTTTTAATACATACATTGTTTAGCTTCGGTGTCATGAGCTTAGTGCATTTCGTAATACATTTTTGTGATATTGTATTTGTTACTCTATTACAGGAAAATCTTGCTATCCGCTTCATTTAATTTATAAACCTATAAATTCACCAACATTATTGTTGACAGTTTAAACATGTTTTCTCAGGTCAATAAGGTACAAGTCCCGGATACATTGGCTGGTCGTCATTTGAAGTCACATTATCATAAAGATTTGCATGCATTACATTTTGGAACATTGTTATGTTGTGAAATCTTTATTTTTCAAGATAAACAAGTTAAGCCCATGAGCTTTTTGTAACGAACCATTTATGAAATCCAATGTATCAGTTTTAAACGATCTTTAAAATGGTCGTTCTCATATCTTGTGCTATTGATCTATGAAGTAATACCCCCGGAACATCATATTCCGCTGCGACCCATTTTGGGGGTGTTACAGTTTGGATCCTCGGACCGAATTCTGTGGAATGAGCATCCGTTTTGCACCAATCGGATGGTGTCGGATAGAAGAGGTACCACGTTGTTCCCTACGGGGAGCTTGATGGTATTCCTGTAGCCCTCGTGGCTTGGTTTGGAGTAGTCTCCTAGAGTACAGATAGGATTCTTGTCTCCCATGGTGGTTGACGAGAATGGGTTACGAAACAAATAGCACAAAGAAAAGATAGACTATGAGAAAGCTAATATACGGAAATTAAAGTCTCACTTGAAAGGATTCAAGCGAGTAGAACTAAGTTAAACTATGATCAGAACCTAACTATTCCCCAGGCGGCGGCGCCAAAAACTTGATGCGGTCGTCGTAGGACTTCTACAAGAAGTTTTACAACTCCCTAGGCAGAGCACCTAATCGTTGTAGTAGTAGTATACGCAAGACTCGGGGGGTTGTTATCGTTCACTCGGGGAATAGGTTGGGAAGGCTTGATCACGGTCTAACAGAATTCTAAGGGTTGAGAGAAGATTATTTTTGTATTTTTATGTTTTATGGAAAGCAAGTAAATCATATAATTGAGAGGAGGTTTGGTTTTAGCTATTAACTAAATATAATTCTACGCTACTGGTGATAACAATAAGATAAAAGACTGTGTTTATTTAATCATGTATTACTCCCTAGATTGCTTCTCCTAGTGTTGTTGCCTTGTCACCCTTGTAATGATCTGTGTAACTATTTCCTAAGTCATGAACGAATTACACGAACCCGCCGTCTACTTAGTATTCCGCTAGAGCAACGCACACGTAAGGTAGTATGAAGACTATTACATGGCCCCTAGGGGTACACTAAGTGCATGTGAAATATATTAAAAGTAGATCAACCATATTAGGGGGCAAGGTAGTATGAAGACTGTTACCCGATGGTATCCTTTCTACACAATCATGTTTCCCTAGACATATCAACAGCGATACAGACAAAAGCTGGTTTTCTAGAGCTTAACATGCACATCCATCACAAGAAGCAACACCACTAAGATCTACATTCTAGGTTTCATAGAATCATAAATAAACACAATAGAAGGTTTAGCCAAGCATATTAAAGATAAATCAAGAGCATAGATAGATCAAACAACACATAGACATATTGAATGATTAAATAAACCTTACTTGATTAAAACATGAGTTGGAAAAAGTACAATAGGGTTTTTAGGCCCTAAATTCGTCCCTAACAGCTGCTAAACGAACTAGGGTTCGTACCCTCTTTTTATTCTAAAGTTACACCGTCAAAACCCTAAATTCGGGTTTGTATATATAGGAAAAATGTTGTGACGGCGTCGCGTTTTAATCGTGATGCCGTCATGAAAGAGAATATTCTAGATAATGGGATGGGTCGTATGCTCTGACGCCGTCGTGGAATCTTGTGACACCGTCTTGATCTTCATGGTGACGGCGTCATGTTGTATCTGTGATGCCGTCTCTAGCCACTGTAGAGAAATTCTTGAGCAATGTTGGTGTAGGTCCGTAGTCTTGACTGTTTCTTCTCTAAATGAGCCTAAGTCATGTGTAATTCTTCCAAATGCATTCCAAATGAGAAATACCTGAAAAGGAACGATTAAGTACCTATTTTGGGCATAAATGCACGATTTAGGGGGGTTAAACGACCCTGAAAAAGTGTATAAAATGACACCTCATCAGCAGGGAACCGCTTTTAATTCAACTTCCATTCTTTGTTTGTTTCCTTTGGTAGTCCCACGTCATCTTTCTTGATCTCCTTCTTTGTCGTCCTACTAGTTCCAACGCCAAGAGTTGATTTTAACTCCTTGTCACCAAATTGATTCAGTAATACATTGTTTGTAAACGTCTTCGCATTTGTGTATGAGATATGCACGATACAATCCTTGAGAAAAGGTGATACGGTTGGTGAGTTAGGTTTGATTGGTTTCGGGTTTGGCATGGTTAGAATAGGCTTGATGTCGTCTTCCTCGCTATCTGCGACATCACCCTTATCATTCTTGCTTCGGATTGAGGATGGTTTGTAGACAAATTCTTGTCTCGGTTTGGTATTTTTGGTACGAGGAAGGGATTCAGTAGGCTGTATTTTCTCGAGATACTCAAACTGCCTCTTTAAATTTCTGATTTTCGCTTGGCGGCTCCTTAATCCTTGATCGATTTGACGTTCTAATTCAACCACATGGTCCTTCATATGTTCATTCGCTTCCGTTTGCCTAGCCGTCCACTATCTCATCATCTCCTTCATTGATATTTTAGGTATGTTGAAATATTGTGATGGATGTGGCATTTATTTTCATGGTTCGGATTAAGGATAGTAACAGTTTGGGTAGGAATACGAATTTATAGAGTTTTGGTCGTGATATCCTCCGTGATATCTTTGGACATAATTCGCTTCCATGGGATCACACATCGACGTATCATCCTTCATGTAGATATGTGAAGCGTGGTTGTCTCTACGATCGTCTCGCATCTCTTTGAGCTCTTTCCTGGTTTTTAGTTTGGGGTTGTTTTGGGAATCTTTCGAGAAATCAAGTTTCAAATGGACTTTGACCTCAAGGATTTTAAAAGATTTGTTAGGAGTATTATAGTGAAAGATTCCTCCGGCGTCAAGAACTCCTTGAGTTGGATCGTCTAAACCATGATAAAATATTTGAATTATCGTGCCTTTGGTTAGACCGTGTCCGTAACAAATGCGAAGCATTTCTTTCATTCGGAGCCAAGCATCAACGAGAGTTTCGTTATCGAGTTGGTGAAAGTTATGAATTTCATTAAGGAGACGTCTAAACTTTGCGGTAGAAAAGTATCAGCTTATAAAAGCTTCTCTTAATTCATTCCATGAAGTAATCGTCCCTTCATTAAGTTCGTTCAACCAAATCTTAGCTTCTTCGGATAACAAGAAAGGAAAGTCCTCAACATAACCACTTCCTCTTGATTTTCACCATATTGGAAAAGTTTACTGATCTCAAGAAAATCTGCAACATGTCGGTGAGGATCGGACCGGATTCGCCTATCAAATTGATTATCCCGAATCATTTTCATGTGGGTACCCTTGATATGGAAATGGTTGGGAATAAGGAGTTGGATTATAGAGGAACTAGGTGTTGGAGCAACGGTTCTAGTGCTTAACCACATCGGTTGGTCATCAAGATCAATGACGATTACAGGTGGGGAATCGGGTGGAGTTTTGAATTTCTCCACCAATATCTTGATTTTGGGTGTAACGACGAAAAGTTCCTCAATGAACGGTTGTTTGGTGTATGTTTCGGGTGATTCGATTTCGAGGGGTACGTTCGGTGTCTTTTCGGACTTAGTCCTCTTTTTGATTTTACGTTTAAGTTCACGGAACGGACTAGCGAGTTGTTTACCCCAAGAACGTGGGTTTATACAAACCTGGAGCGATTTTCAAAATGTCATAGAAAAATAAAGATGAAAAATAAACAAGAACAAAAATCTTTTTGTATTTTTTTATATGTTAACGTAAAATAAAAATAAACTAAGTACTAAAAGAAAAATGTTACTATTAAATTAACACTTTTAATCTTGACATCATCCTATCAAAGGTTCTCGGTAGCTCCATTGAACGCATAAAAAAGCGGAGAAGCGGGTTCAGCGTGAAGCATATTAAAAACCCGCCTTCATTAGGGAAGCAAAACAACCCGCCTTATACCTCTCTTATAGTTTGTTCACTATGTGTGAGCCGATTTACCAATTGACAACGATATATTTAGATAAAGACTAATAAAGAAAACCCTTTTTTTTGACTAACTAACTAACACTTTTTGTTACTAAAGACAATTTTATAAAAAAACAATTTTGTAACAAAGTAAGAAACAATTAAAAAGAAAACACAAACAAAAAATTAGACCAAATCAATCAAACCGGGTGGTTCGAATGACTTTGGGTTCTAACCGCGAGGTTTGGGATCAAACTGGGCGGATAAAAATACAAAATTGGCACAAAGGGTTTGAAACGGGGTTGAAGGGTGGTGTTTGGTTCAGGTCTTTCGGGATTGAATAACTCAGGATAAAACGAAAAGGGTGTAGTTGGTTCTTTCTCGACAAATAAGCATTTAGTTAAGTCAAAACACAACTAGAATGGTTTTGGGTTAGACTCGAACTGAGGCAACAAAGTAAAACGAGTTTTCCGAAAAAAACAAATTGATTTTTGATCAAAAGGCTCCCAGCTGGCTGGAAGAGCATTCCAGCCGGGCGGCTGGTTTCGGTTTTAGGTCGACGAGGAGGCAACCGACCAGCTAAGGGGTCTATCTGGGCGGCTGGCTTCGTTTGATAAGTTTTAGTTGATTTTTTCCTAAGCCAAATTAGAGACAAATGATATAAAACGATACACAGATTCAAAACACATAAAAACATAAACAAATCCCCGGCAGCGGCGCCAAAAACTTGATGTGTCTTGGGACTATTAGTTTTAAATTTATAACATGAATTACCAAATAAGCAAAGAAGACATGGGCATGTATGACCCTTTTTTATGTTTACATCATTCCAAACAAGTAAAACAAAATCATTCCCTGATCATTTCAATAAAACACAAAGGTTTAAGAAGCAAAATAAGCATAAACATTCTCAAAATGAAAAGGGTTTACCCAAGTATGATTACAATGAGTAAAGATAAAGGTTTGGAGAAACCTTCAAGCCTCCAATCGACTACAAGCTTCGTACCAACCGAAAAATGGTTCCTAACACCTTCTTTGATGTTCTTGATCACTACTTCTGGAAATGGCAGAGGTTTTGAGGTCTTTTAGGAGAGATATAATGGTGGAAATTCGTCCTCAAGGGTGGAGGAGAAGTTGGGATGATGTTTAGAAGAGAGAATGATGATTTGATGATCAAAACTAAGCCATATTGTTTTGTATTTATACTAGGAAGTATCCTTGGCCAGCAAGCAAGTTTCTTTTGCTCCAAGGGTCATAAAAGAACAAGAAAATGAGGCCTAGAAGGTTCTTGATTGTTCCCAAGTGATGAGGTATCAAAACAAGCATTAAAAGTCAACTAGAAAAAAGTCAGCGAAGGTCTAGCCGCCCGGATAGATGGCCTAGCCGGCTGGCTCATGGTCTTCTAGTTATGATTTCTAGCCCTAAGTTGTAGCTTTTTCTCTTAGCTTCGCGTGGCTGCTTGAATCAACTAAAACGGAGCTCTTATGCTCTAGTTATGGCCAAAATGCTAAAGGTGTGTCGGGAACGACAATACTTCAAATACTTCTTCGTTTAAGCTTCCCGATCATGTGGCTCTTGACTGTGGGTCTTTATTCGTTAATATAACTTCATTTTGACTTCATCTTAGGACTTGGAAGCTTTAATTATTGACTCATTTGCTCTTGAAATGCTTCCTGAGCTTGATCTTGATGCGGAATTCTTCGTACTTGTAAAAAAAAACTTTGTTTTTACTTCTTTTTCTGTACTTGGCTACAAATATACTTGCAAATACACTTTGATACAATTAAGTAAAAAAACCATAGATAAATAGCCAAATAACTTATACAAATGTACGGATAACGCGACTAAAAACGTACTCAGTTTGAGCGTTATCAGTAACAGTCTTTATACTACCTTACCCCTAATATGGTTGATACCTCTTAAGTGTTTTTAATGCATGTAATGTACTTTTAGGGGCCTTGTAATAGTATTCAAACTATATTACTTGTGCATTGCCTTAATGGAATATTACATAGACGACAGGTTCGTGTAATTCGTTCATGACTTAGGAAATACTTACACTGATCATTGCAAGACAAAGCAAAATAATTTGGAGAAGCATAATAAGGAGTAACACGTGATTAAGTAATTACGTTCATTTAACATATACTTATCACCAGTAGTATAGATTTAATTATTAGTTTAATTAGTTAAAAACCAACCAACCTCTCAACCCATGATATTTACTTGCTTTCATAAAAACATAAAAACACAAAAAGAATCTCCTTTCAACCCCTTAGACCTTTGTTAGATTATATCCGAGTCTTCCCAACCTATTCCCTTAGAGAACGATAACAACCCCCGAGTCTTGCCTTACTACACTACAACAGTTAGGGGCTCCGCCTAGGGAGTTGTAAAACCTATTGTGTTTACAACGACCGCATAAGCGTTTTTGTCACAAAGCTTACCACCAGCCGACTGATCGATGGTTCACCTTATGGCAGAATTGACATGGTCATAAAAGATTTGGACTTGGAGCCAAATATCGATGCCATGATGAGGGAATTTTTGGAGTAAATCCTTGAAACGAGTCCATGCTTCAGAAAGAGATTCACCTTGATGTTGTTGGAACATCAAGATGTCATTTCAGAGTTTGCAGTCCTTCCCGGTGGAAAGAATTGAGCAAGGAAATGAGTAGTAAGATCCTACCAGGTGGAGATGGATCCTACAAGAAGACATTCAAGCCAATGGCTAGCTTGATCGCGAAGGGAAAATTGAAATAAACGCAGGCACGTCCTTTTCCTATTTGCAACATCAAGGTCAAGTGAGTCCACTAGTTTTAGATAATCCTTAAGATGTTGGTTTGGATCCTTGGACCGAATTCCGTGGATTGAGCATCCGTTTTGTACCAACCGAATGGTGTCGGCTCGCAAAGGCACCACATTGTTCCCATCGAGGAGCTCAATGGTGTTTCGATAGCCCTCGTGGCTAGGTCTAGATTCGTCTCTTAAGGTATGGATAGGGTTTTCGTCTCCCATGAAGGTCAACGAAAAGATTTATAAAAACAAACAGAACGAAGAAAAAGATAGACTAAAGAAAGCTAATTAACAAAAAATAAAATCTCACTTGATAGGAATCAAGTGAGTAGACATAAGCTAGATAAAGCTCAAAACCTAACTATTCCCTGGCAGCGGCGCCAAAAACTTGATGCGGTCGTTATAAACGCACTAGTTTCACAACTCCCTAGGTAGAGCACCTAACCGTTGTAGTTTAGTATAGACAAGACCCAAGGGATTGTTATCGTTCTCTAGGGGAATAGGTTGGGAAGGCTCAAACAGAATATAACAGAGGTTTAAGGGTTGAAAAAATATTATTTTTGTATTTTATATTTTTATAGAAAGCAAGTAAATTTTAGGTTTTTAGAGGCTGGTTTTGGTTTTAGCTAATTAAACAAATTATAAATATAAACTACTTTGGTGAAAACTTATATGGTAAATGAATGTATTTACTTAATCATGCACTACTCCTCAGTTTGCTTCTCCTAATCTTATTGCTTTGTCACACTTGTGATGATATGTGTAAGTATTTCATTGGTAATGAACAGATTACATGAATCTGTCGTCTATGTAATATTTCGTTAAGGCAACACACATGTAAGGTAGTATAAAGACTATTACAAGGCCCCTAAGAGTACGTTACATGCATTAAAACACTTAAGAGGGATCAACCATATTAGGGGTAAGGTAGTATGAAGATTGTTACCGATGGTATCCTTTCTAAACACTCACGTTTCCCTAGACGTCTATGCCAATTCAATATCTTATGGATAGTTTTCTAAAGCCTAA
>BQNB010109144.1:0-22813 GCA_026074375.1 Tanacetum coccineum | reverse complement strand
TATGTAATATATAGCAAGAATTTTAGTCTTAGTTCAATCTTATACTTGAATTTTTCAAAAAGAAGTTTTCTCTAAAAAAAAAATATATGATGATGAATGAAAAAAATGATAAAATGATAAAAAAATATATAATAATGAAAGCTGTGGGCTGATAAAATTTTGCTGCATCTTGCCGGCTCACAACCGATGTTGCAGCCTTCTAAAAGGTCGAGTGTTACAATTGCATAAATATTAAGTTTAAATTAATAAATAGATTTCTTTTTGTTAAAATTCAAATATGCTTCTGAACTTTGACTATTTTATTTTATAAGTTATGAATATTCGGGAAACCTAAGAGTTTTTGAAACCTAAGGTCCGTGAGTCCCGATACGAGATTCTGTGGGGTGTCAAAAGCCTGGTCACTTAGCCACAAGGTTGGGATGTGCCGAGACGAAAGTCGCTACATGGGATGATCTCGCCTTCAAACTCATTATTCTCGGGTGGAACGTGAAGCATAGTATTTTGCAAAACGTTGATCCATGGTTGAAATTCAAAATAGCACATTTACCTAAGATATAATAAATGTCGAGAGTAAAAAGTTCACAAGTTGCAAATATGAGTAGTGTTAGCATCTTTACTGATATTTAGCTGTGATTTCGTTTTAAGCTTGGTTTGGAGCAAGTAAAAAGTCGGGGACGATGAATTTATCCTTTTTGGGGCATTCTCGGATCGAAATGCATCTTGTTCTATGATCCCTAACAATTATGGAAATAATGAAAGTCAAAATATTCTAAGTAAAAAAATATATTAAAAATGGGAAAATGGGGTGTTTTATAACTTGTGATTTCTAAACTCTCTCCACAAAAGTCTTTGCTACTTTTCAAAGATTTAGTTTGGGGAAGTTTTGAGGTATTTGGTTTTAAAGCATATAATATTGCGTGAGGACACGCAATCGCTTAGTTTAGGGAATTTTAATATGTGAGAAATCATATATCTTTTCTATATCAAAAATGACCTATAAAAGACAAAAATTGTGCTTAAAATGCTTGTATATTGCTTGTTTTATCTTTGTGATTGTGTAGGTATGGATAATGCAAATATCACAAGAAAACGGTTAAAACTGGACAAACACGGACACGGGAACGGATAGAGTGTACAAGAGCCGGGAGAATGCTTTCAAGGTCAACCAAAGTCAACCATTGGTCAACATTGGTCAACTACAAGGAGACAAAACCTTTTAAAATTCCCAAAATACCCTTAATGTTAAACCTAAATCACAAAAGTCCATAAAAACCCGAACACCGTTAGTTCTCTTATTATAAGAAACTAACGGTCGTTAAGTTTCTTTATAACAAATCCGTTTACCCAAAACCAATTCATGTTATCCTTTTAAACCAATGAGCCTAAATTCCATGTCCTTGGCCTAATCTTTTATTTATAAAGCCAAAGTCAAAGCCCGTTTCCCCGAGTCAAACCCCCTCCCAAACGGTTAAAAAGGGGCCAAGAAGCTTTTACTATTCACCCATCGTCCCAAAGATTACCTTGCGTCAAAAATAAAAGGAAAATGGAAATTGATGATGTGGCTTAGTAATTCAAGTGCCAAGGAATAATGTGGCAGAGCTATACGTCACAAGAGCTTTTGATTGGTTGAATCCCACAAGAAAGGAAACGCGGGTCAGACAAGAAACACACCAAGGACTATTATTTTGCACTAAAACAAGTACAAAAGAAGCACAGAGGTCTGACACACGGAATGCCACGTTGGCAACCCGTGTGCTCACTCAATTAATCCAACGGACAAGAGTTGAGATCCAATGATTGGCTTGAATGAAGGGACGAGATCAAGGGAACGTCTAACAAACTTGAGGACCTAGAAGCATCCTCTGAAGGCTATAAATACAAGCTCACGCCTCACACACATCATCTCCCTTTTTCTGCATTTTTTTAGGTTTTAGTAGCTTATGTAATTTTTCATTTAAAATGTAATTTCCTTTTAAGCTTTTGTAATCTGTTTTGAATATCAATAAAATCATAGTTTGCTTTATAAAATTTGTTTGTGCTCCTTTATTTTCAAAAGCTCATTTTTATTCAAATGTTGTTTAATAAGCTTGTCACTGTCTCATAAGCTCATTATAAGCTCTCTAAGTCTCTAAGCTTAGATTAGAGCTCAAATTGATCAATAATCTACTTAAATGTTTAAAATCAGAATACCTTTGATATAAATATGGATTTGAGCTTTTTGGATGATGAACTAGCAATGGAAGAGTTCATAGGACTTAACTAGCTTATCCTTGTGATAAGCTAGAGCTTGTTGATAGCTCACTTGAGCATATTAAGCCTTTGTTGTGCTAAGGCAATTGTAAGTTTCTCTTTCATTCAATTTTTAGCTTATTTTCATTCAGCTTATTCTAGTGCTTATTTTTAGCTTAATTATAGCTTAATTGTTCTAATATAGCTTATTAGTTAATCATGTTCATCTGTTTTTAGTTTATATCACTTAAATCTTAGATTTCATTAATTCTGCCTTTAAAACTCATAAAAAAAATATTAGCATAGTAGTTAGCTTAGTTGTCTGTCTTATTTAGTTGCTTAAATCTGCTATTTGGATCTTATAAAAGCTTATTATTATCTGGTATCTCTATTTTGTTCCTTAATTCTAAGTATCATAAGCTAAATATGTATTTTGGAAAAATTAAGGGGTGTTTGGCTAATGACAGCATTAACTTAGTTAATGTTGTCAAAGGCTATTAAGTCCTTTGGTTATTCTTTAAATCCATATTGAGGTTTATGAGAATTAGTTTTAAAGCTTAGATTAGAGTTTGTTAGCTTAAGTTGTGTTTTTGCATTAGTAGTTATAATCTGTTAGTATAAGTTGAGATCTATATGCATTTTAAGCTTGAATCAGTCCTAGCCTTTATCATTGCTCTACTTGTTGTTGTTTTGGTGTTTTATTAAGTGTAGAAGTTAGTCCTTTAGCCTGCACTTGTTATATTTTGGTTTTGGTTCATGTTTGTGCACACTGCATCAGCAGGAAAACAAGATAAAAGGCCAAATTCTAGCTTAGAATTCAGCAGGTTATAATTAAAATTAGCTTTTAATTTTTATAGCATAACTAGTTTATAGGTCAATTTAGATAGAATAGGGCTTATTTTAGCTTAAAAATCTTATTTGAATATCTGTTTTTAGTCTGAAAGATTGTTATTTGTCTTTTCATAAAACTTAAAAAACCAAAAAAAAAATCAAAAATATAGTAGTCTGTCTGCATGTTGTTTTCAAAAAGCTTTTTCATTAAGCTCTTGTAGTTCAAAATAGTTTTAAAAAGCATTTTCAAATAGTTAGTAGTATAAGCTTTCAGTAAATGCAAGCCATTTTGTCTTAAGTCCTTATTTGCTAGTCTAAATTTAAGCTCAAAAGTTGATAGTTGACTGTTTGGTTTACAGTTTTATTTTAAGTGCTTAATCTGCTTATTTCCTTTCCTTTTGCTTATTTTCTTGTTTAAAGTAGCTTATTAGGTTTAATATAGTTGCTTATAGTTTGTTTTCCTATCTTTTAGCTTATTTTTAGCTTTTTAAGTTGTAAATTTTAGATAAAAAGCCAAAAAGTAAAAAAAAATAGTTTTAAGAGTTTTTTCTGTCTTTTAAGCCAGTTTTCAGCTTATTTAGTGATTTTCAAAAATAATTTCTTTTATTAAAGTTAGTTGTTTTCAGGTTTTCAACAACTTTCTTTTTTAAAGTTTTTCTAAAAAAAGGAGGAAGATGGAAATCGGGGGTGAGCAAGGCTCGAACCCCCGACCTCAACATCCTCACCCTTTATAAACGCCTCACAACACACACTCACTACCAACGTGCCCTGGGGTCTTTTTCATTCTATGTTTACAAAATTTATTATTTGTATACGTTTTAGTCCTATTTAGTTAATAAGTTGTTTAAGCTTATTTCACAGCTTATTCCATAAGTTGTGTCCACGAGCTTATTTTTCCTAGGTCCCTCTTAGTTCAAGCTACTTTCTATAATTTTTCAGAATTTTTATATTTAGTTTAGTATTTTTAAACATTTATTTTTATTAAAAAATTTAAAAACTCATAAAAAATAGAAAAATAATCAAAAAAATATAATTCTTTTTTACAAAATTTTCTTTTATCATAAAGTTTCTAGGAAAATTAGTTTTGCTTCCGTAGGGTTAAAATTGCAAAATTTCAATTTTTAAAGAACGAGATTCGTTTCCGTTCACGTTTTTCGTGTTTTTAAGCTCATTTCAACTCCGTTTTTGTTCTAGTTTTCTTTAAACTTACTTTTTAGTCAATTAGAATCTATTAAAAGTGAAAATTTCATTTTAGGTTTAATTTTAGAAATTTAGGTTTTTTTAATCATCATTTAGGGATTCCAGTTTTGCATTTTTAGTTAAAGTTTAATTTCTCGTTATTAAAGTTAGGTTTTATTGTCCTTTAATTTGCTTACTTTTAGGATTTTAGGAAACAAACCATCTTTAAACCAATTCAAATCACAAATCGTTAGGACTTAACGACCCGGTAATCACTTACCGGTAAATATACGTAGTATTATATATTTGTGAGAATTTTCTTTTCTTTCTTTGTCCTCAAGGGTAGTTTGGTAATTTTCTATTATATTATATTTTATTATTACGTGTATAGATTTACTGCAATCAAGCCTAATGGGGTACTTTTGAGCTAAAAAATTAAGCTAGTTAAGCTATCATCTAAGGTCTAAAAGCTAAAAATAGATAAAACTAGTACTATAAACTATAAGAAAAAGCCAAGTTTAAACATTTTGAAAAACTAAATAAGCTAGAAAGAGGCTTTTGAAAAGGTCAGTATATACTGATTAAAATCAGTATGTACTAACTTTTGGTTTTGAAAAATTGCTACTTTTAGCCTTAAAATTAAGCTAGAATAAACTGTTTAAAACCCTCAAAAAGCAAAAACAGATCAAGCTTATAGCACAATAAGCTTGTGCTATCAATTTCAAAATCTAAAACTAACTTTTACTAGGCTAAATTTGTAATTAAAAAGTGGCTTTTCAAAACTTAAAAACTAAAAATGCACTTGACAGATTTATACTAAAAACACAATTGACACATGCACACTTAAACCAAGTTCTTTCTACTGCATTTTAGCATCCAAAAAAAGCATTCAAAGGAACTAAAAAGTAAGTTAAGCAAATCCAAGCATATAAGCTGATATAAAAGAAACAATAAGCACAGATTCAAACCATGACTTCTAAAAACTTTAAAAAAGAGTTTTAAACCTTTTACACTTTTGAAAACTGATTTAAATAACTTAAAAGAGCTTGTCAAAGTTGGCTTTTAAACCAAAGTTGACTCAAGCAGTGCTAACAAGGGTTAGTACTACTTGTGCCAAACACCCCTTTAAATTTCTTAAATCCATTTTTAAGCTTAAAACTAATGTAGAAAACTTATAAAAACTCAAAACATATTTAATATAAGATTAAATAAAGACAAATAAGCAATTATAACACAGAAATAAGCACTTAAAATAAGCCAACAAGAATAAGCAGTTTAAAGCAATATAAAAGACAGTTTTAATGAAAAGCATAAGTAAATGACATATGAGCAATAAGCAAGCATAAATAAGCAATGAATAACATTAATAAGCAATAATAAGCAAAAATGAACAGTAATAAGCAAGGAAATAAGCAATAAGCAGTTTTAAGCTAAAATGAGAAAAGTGAAAAGTACCTTGCCCTTTGCTCTAAACAAGGGCAAATAAGCTCTCAAAGAGCTGATCTACAAGCTCCAGCTTGTTTAAAACAAGCTAGTAAAAACCCACAAGCCCTTCCAAGTCTGGCTTGTCATCCAAAATAGCTTTTTGAGTGATTTTTGAGTGAAAAAGACTTAAGCTATATAAACTATGGAAAAGTTTATATAGCTTAAGTTAAACAGCTTAAATGTGAGTAAACAAGAGCTTATAAGAGATTAATAAACATTTTCATAGCATTGACATAAAAACGGATTTTAACATAAAAACTTAAATTTCATTAAACTAAAAAAATAGTACAAGGCTTTAAAAAAAGTACAATAAGCTAAAACAAACTTAATATAAGCTGAAAGATAAAAACTAGATAGCCTCAAGGGCTTACAAGAGTCCTATTTATAGAGGATAAAGAAGGTCTTGGGGTCTTCTCTTTGTGCTAGTTCTGTGAGAGGGATGAGAGGGTGTGCTTCTTGTGTGAGTGAGCTCGAAACCATCATCATAGCCATCCATTTTGCTTGTTCACCAAGTAGTATGATCACAGCCCTAGATTCCTTGTCCTTGTTCATCAACGAATGAGAAACCATAGGATTGCCAAGGTGGAATTGGCACCTTGTGGAGTAGGGTTGCTTTGTGAGAGTGATGGGTTTGTTTTGGGGTGCAGGGGTCGAGGTGAGAGTGATGGGTGAATAGTGAAAATGGCGGGAAAGGGGTGTGTTTGTTTTGGTTGATAACAGGGTTAGGGGACAGGGTAACGGGGTTAGTGTATGGGGACTAATGGTGTAATTGGCTAAGGACTAGCAATGTTAGTCCATAAGGACTAACGATGCAAACCCAGGGACTTGTGGTGTAAAGGGTTTTAAAGGTTAAGTGTTGTTGGGCTTATATTTGGGTCGGTTAAGATTTAAAGGGTTCTTGGGCTTTTTAACTTATAAGACTTGATTTTAAGGGCTTAATGGGCTGGCCCGGCCCATTAGATGGGTGCGGGTTGGTCCATTTAAGATGCACACGTCTTTTGGCTTCGACTTTTCATGCTTGTTAGGTTCAAAAAAAGTGTCGATTATGTGGTTTAATTATATTTAGTTAATAGTCTTTATTTTGTTTAGTATAAAGTAGCTTGTAATAAGGTGTATTATGCTAAAAGAATAAAATAGCATAATTACCAAAGATTATGGACTAGAAGTGAAAAACAAAGGAAGGGAAGGCTCATTCCTTCTCCTATAAATACCCCTCTAATCATCATTAGAGGGCGATGCTTTGTAATAAACATTTTCCCTTTTCCCTCCTTTTATAACATTTGAAATTTGAATATTTTCCCTCCACTACTATTCTCTCTTAGCTTCCATGATTGATAATGTATGATTCAAGATAAATAAGACCTAACAAGTGGTATCATACGCCATTAGAGAATACGAGTGATTTGATTTGTGCATTTTTTCCACGTCTGATAACATCGTGATGACACTCAGTGAACTCGGTTGAGGCATTTGAGCTTTCGAGTTGAGTTTTGGTAGTAATTTCGAGTATTTTGGCGTTATCGAGTGTTATCGAGTGTGGGGTTTGCATTTTCAACAGTTCTCGGAAGTATTTCTACATTATCGGAAGTTGTTTTTATATTCTCGGATCATTTTTCTTTAAGATTTAGGAGTTTCAGTAGCACTTATAGTCTTATCTCGACAGAAAAAGTATTGTAATAGATATATACGTATTTTTTGTTCTATCAAAAATCGTATATTAGGAGAATATTCTTAAACTCGGTTCTATTGAGTTTTATAGCCTTTCACACTTTTTCGATTTTATCGAAAAGTGTGAATAAGGAATTAGTGTTTTTAAATCTCAGAAATACGATTGCTAAGTGTTAAAATACATCAAGATCACGATTTTATCGTGAATTGGGATTTTGAAAAACAAATTTGTCAATTTCTAAAAACTCGGAAATCAAATTCGGTTTTATCGAATTTGATGTTTTAAGTGTTTTGGATTATCCAGTAATCATAAATTTTTGTTTTATCGAGTTGGTGATTATTGATAATCCATAATCTTCGAATTTTTCAAAACTCGATTCTATCGAGAAGGTGATTATTGATAATCCATAATCTTCGATAATCCATAATCTTCAAATTTTTCAAAACTAGGAATACCGAGTTTATTAGTATTTTTTGGTGTTTAGTTCTGTTCGAGAAGGGTACCGAGTTTCATAATACGTGATATTCGAGAACAGTGTTGTCTAAGTTTTACAAGTGTTCGAGAAGTGTACCGAGTTTGGAAATCTTTTTCATAAATATCACTCATTTTCGTCTACAAAGATCCAATCTTTGAATCATAAGAAATGTCAACATCCAAAACATATCAACAATCTCTTGCTGATGTCGGTTCTGAGACTAGGCCTCCCATGCTTGAAAGGGGTAGTTATATACCATAGGCGAGTAGATTTAGACGGTACATAAATCGAAAGAGGGAAAACTAAAAGTGGCTTAACAAAGCACTTGATGAAGGTCCTTATCAGTTTGAGATATTCATTCCTAACAACTCCATAGTTCCGAAATTGCAAACAGCTGAGGATTTACAAGGAGATGTGTTATTGCATTATGATGCTGAGATGGAGCTCATGAATCTGATTCTTCTTTCTATTCCAAATGACATTTATAATTTTGTGGATGCTTGCACTTCGGCTAAGGCCATGTGGAAGAGAGTTGAACGTCTTATGAGGGGAACTATACAAAACAAAGTTGATAGAGAAACTCGCTTTACAAACGAATTTGATCAGTTTGTTGTTGAACCAGGGGAAGCACTTGTTTCAGTTTACAATCATTTTGCTCAGTTAATGAATGATTTGGAAAGAAATGACATGCATTTTCCAATTGTTACAATTAACACAAAGTTTCTGAATAGCTTGCAACCGGAATGGTTGAAATATGTTACCCAAGTTCGTCTTGCTAAACGTTTGACAGTGGATACGTTTGATGATCTTTTTTATTATCTTCAGCAATTTGAGAAACTGGTTAATGTCTCAAGAGCAAAGAAGTTAGAAAAATCTCATGATCCTTTGGCTCTCGTAGCACATACGGGTTCATCTTCCAGAAACACATCGTCTTATTATGTGACACATCCCACGTCTGTGGTTGATTATGAAGATGAATACCAGCAGGATGATGTTCACACCAATTCTGAAGATCCTCTAGCATCTGCAATGTTGTTACTTGCTCGAGCCATTACTCAAAATTTTTCTACTCCAACAAATAATCGTCTTCGCACTTCATCCAATACCAGAAACCAAGCAATCATTCAAGGAGACAGGGTGAATATTCAAAGCAGGAACTCTGGTAATGTTGGAAGAAATAATAGACGAGCTTATGTTCAGGAGGAAATTATAGAGGGATCGAATGCTCCAAATGAGACTGGAAATGTTCAAAGGACTCTTCGAACCTCATCTTCAGGAAATACTTCAACTGTTCAATGCTACAACTGCAGTGGAAAAGGACATTATGCTAGGAATTGTCCAAAGCCAAGAGTTCAGGACTCAAAATACTTCATGGAACAAATGCTGCTGGCAAAACAGGATGAAGCTGGAGTAATTCTTACCGATGAGCAAAATGATTTTCTCTTTGCTGATGCTTCAAGGATGGAAGAAATTGAAGAACTCAGTGCAAACATATGCTTAATGGCCAGAATTCAACCAGCTGATAACACTTCTGATGTTGGGCCAAGCTATGATTCTGCATTTATAAGTGAGGTACAATCTTCATCCAACAATGAAAATGAAGAACAAATGTATCCAACTCATACTAAAATTATTAACAGTACTATTGGTGATGATCAAATTGATAGCGATATTATATTTGATTCACCAAATAGGAATGTTAATAGTGGCAGTATTGAAAAAGATACACATGTTCCTGATCTATGTGCGTTAGAGCAATTAGCTAGAAATGCATATCAGGAAGCTGAAAAACAACAAATATTTGCTCAAAAAGTTCAAAAACAAAACATGACTTTGACTAGTCAGCTTGAGTTGTATAAGGAAAGGGTTTGGATTTTGGAAAACATAAACGGGGATAATAATTATCTCAACGAATTTCTTAAGGCCGATAAACGAGCAAAACATTTTAGCCAACAAGCCCAGTCTTAATTTGTTCGTGATCGAGATATTATTCGAGATCTAGAAAAACAACGAGATAAATTAGAATTAGATGTCAAAGATTACAAACGGCAAAATGAGGAACTTCAAAAGACTCATTCAATTTTAAAAAGACAAATGAGTGAAAATGAGGATAAATATCATGACACTGTTCTAGATCTTGAGGCCAAACTAAAAAAGAATGTTGATCTAATTTTGAAACTTGGCAATTCCTTACAAGGAATGTTTATGCTTGGACCAAAGCCATTGTCTGTGTATGATCAGCAATTAAAACATGGTTTGGGGTATCCAAATCCTTATACACTTAAGCAAACAATTTCACAATGTCCAAAGTTATATCTTGCCTCTAGTTTAGGTAATTTAGAGATTTCTTTTCATGTTAGAGATACTGAGGACACTCTTGATGAAGCTTCCACAAGTCAACAAAAAGTGTACGAAAAAATAAATGATCCAATTGCTGTTGCAAATAAATAGAATTGTTGGACAATTGATTATACACAAATAAATGATCTCTATAAAGACTTTGTTCCTCAAAAAGAACTTTCTGCTGAGCAACAATATTTTCCATCTTCTTTTATTCCTTCTGACAAGAATTCAAATGCAACTCCTTCTATCCCGGTATCAATGCCGAGTGACTCACCTTTGATCATTGAGTTAGATAAGATAAAAAATTATTTTCAAAGGCTGTCTGAATTAATTCAAAAGAACTGTAAACGAGCAAGCATTTTTTATACGTCACCTGAAGAAATACAACTCAATGATTTTGTCAAGATCAACTCAAACCAATTGTAAATGAGTTGCAGTTCTATTTTGAATTCTTTAAGACACTATTTCAGAGGGATATAAAAGAGATGAAAGATGTTTTTGAGTCTACAGAGAGTGCACTTTGTGAACAAGAAAAGCAAAATGATTTTTTGAAAGATCAACTTTTGGAAGTATCTCTCAAGCATGAATTTGAATTAAGTGTGTTGTTAAATCATGAATGTGTAGATAATTCACTCCATGCTGAAATCGAACAACTTAAAAAGAAATCCATCGAGATTCAAGAGGGTTTGCAAGCAAAAATAAAAAGTCTTGAAAAAGATGTTCAAAGGTGTGAAAAGCAAAGTGTTGATTTTGAATTAAAGTTACAACACGAAAAAGAAAAACATAAATGGGATTCAAGTTTTCAAAATAAAAACACAAATCCTCTTGATTATTCTTAGATTTCAAAAATGGAGAAACTTGAAGATGAGAACGTGTCTTTGGATTTTAGGGTGCACTCTTTGATAAAAGAACGTGACAATGTTAAATTAGAATATCAAAAGCTTTTTAATTCAATAAAAAATACACGGTCTCAAACTCAAACAGAGATGGACGAATTAATTGCTCATGTCTCTAAGAAAACATATGCATATGGTGCAATTCGTGCTGAGAATCAGAATCTTTTGATTACCATATCTGAGTTAAAAACTAGACTGGCAAATCTTGAAAAAGGTAAGTCTGTAAATACTAAGTTTGACAAGTCAAATGGTTCTCAACCTCTTCTTTATGTCACACCATTACACAAATATGTTATTCAAAAGAAAACGGATGTTCAAAAATCAAAAGAAAACCATGTCATGTCAAAACTAGGCACTTTACAGACTTCACCTACCAAACAAAGAGGGGTAAATTCAAACAAGAATGTCATAGCACCCGGAATGTACAAAGTTGTCAAACCACATGAATCACAAACAAGCAAGGCTAAGCATGATTTATCTTCTACATGAATGAATGCGGCATCTAGTGTTAGAAGATCAATGAATAGAGATTCACATGTCAAGGATAGTATCTTAGCTAACTCTAAGAAGCCAGCAAAGAAAGTAGCAGTTTATGTTAGGAAAAATAAGCAAACAAATATCACATCTGAAACTGTTATCTTAAACAAAGAGAATGTAATTGATATTGATGTTGCAAACGCTCCTAAAGCAAAAACTTTGTTATGTGTTTCTTGTATGCAAAATGTGCTTATTCCATGTCATGATAATTGTTTTGCAAATTATAAATTGAATGCTCGTTTGAATGTTCGTAGACCCTTATCCACTAAATCTAAAACACCAAAATCTTATGATACTACTTATGTAGTTCGCAAGACTAGGTTTTCTAAGGAGTCGACACTATCTAAGTCTTTATATACTACTTATGTAGTTTCTAAACCTAAGATTGATGTTGGAAGCACCTTAAAAGCTATCGATAAGGTTTCTAGTACAAAGAAAAGAAATATACGCGATAAGTCTTTTAGCACATACATGCAGAATAAGATTCGATCTAGTCGAATTTGGCAAAAATGGTTTGAATAAAAACCAAATGTTATTTGGTCTCTAGTTAACACAAACCCAAATGGTCAGAATAGTCGTTCATCGGAAAAACAATCATTCTCTGTTAAGAAATGGGTAGTCAAATTGCCCACTTGTCC
Organism: Tanacetum coccineum; assembly: GCA_026074375.1. Lineage (NCBI taxonomy): Eukaryota > Viridiplantae > Streptophyta > Magnoliopsida > Asterales > Asteraceae > Tanacetum > Tanacetum coccineum. The sequence goes on along the minus strand of BQNB010109144.1, from coordinate 10,531 downwards.
ATGTGATGTTTCTTCTTGTGTTGTAGGTAGTTCAGATTGTTCTGTGGATTGTTGATAGTGGTTGTTCAAAGCATATGACGGGTGATCGATCACTGCTGAAAAATTTCATTGAGAAATTATGGGCACCGTTCGCTTTGGAAATGATAATTTTCCAGCAATCACAGGCTATGGTATATTATGTTGAAGGCCTTGGACATAATATCTTTAGCGTTGGACAATTTTGTGACGGCGATTTAGAAGTGGCTTTTCGTTCTAAGACATGTTACGTGCATAATCTGGAAGGAGATGATTTGCTTATAGGCGATCGTGAATCAAATTTATATACTATCTCCATTTTTGACATGGCTGCTTCTTCACCCGTTTGTCTAAAGGCAACTTCGACAAAGTCATGGTTATGGAACCGCAGACTTTCACATCTTAATTTTGGCACCATAAATGATCTTACCAGACTTGACTTGGTTGATGGTCTTCCAAAGTTTAAATATGGAAAAGATCACCTTTTTTTTGCTTGTGAAAAAGGAAAAGCAAGAAAGCTTCCCATCCACTCAAACTAATTCCATGTGATCATTTCAAATTGGAATTACTTCATATGGATTTATGCTGTCCAATACGGGTAGCTTCAATCAATGGAAAGAAGTATATTCTTGTGATCGTGGATGATTATTATCGATATACATGGGTTTACTTTCTTCATTCAAAAGATGAAATTCCAGAGATTATAAAGAAGTTCATTGCTCAAGCTCAACTGAATTATAAAGCCAAAGTTTGCAAGATTTGTACAGACAATGGTACTGAATTCAAAAATGCAAATCTTAAAGCTCTTTATGAAAAGTTAGGCATCATGCAATAATTTTCAACTGCTCAAACACCTCAACAAAATGGAGTAGTCGAAAGGCGTAATAGAACTCTTGTTGAAGCTGCTCGAACAATGCTTATCTTTTCTCGCTTACCTGAATTTCTTTGGGCTGAAGCAGTGGCTACCGCTTGTTTTACTCAAAATCAGTCAATCATTCATACATGACATAACAAAACACCTTATGAGGAGTTATAACGATAGGCAGAAAGCCGATTTGTCCAAATTAATTATATTTTATTTGTTTGAATATTTTCATGTGTTTGGTTCATTGGGGTCTTTATTGGTTATTCGGAAACATCAAGAGGGTTTCAAATTTATAATAGACACACTAAAAAGATTATGGAAACCATAAATGTCAAGTTTGATGAGCTCACAAGGAACATTTCCTCGTTCCATCATCTTTGGAGCAACAAACTCGAGTAAGTCTACAAGGTCTCCAGCTGTATACGCCTTATAGTCTGTTATCGCCTTGATACCACCGAGTCCCATTTCATGGTACTCGGTCCACACATCACGACATGTCTTATTCGCATGATTATTACCTTTAATAGCCCCCTATCAATAGTACAAGCAAGAACTTAGTTCAAAAAATGTTAGAAAATAAATGATCTTGTAATGCTTTGTGGAAATCGAAAACCTTACCCTAAAGTCAACCCGCTCGATTTGTGATGAATGTGACTCTGCGATATCTCTCCCGATTGATATTAGTCTTCCGTAATTAGGATTTTTCGCTTGAGATACTTTACTATTAGACTCATTTTGGGTGCTAACTGCAGTATTGTTGTTTCCTTGTGTTTTGTTTTTTGTAATATAACCTTCTTCGGGTGATCAATCGAGTCCACCCCAAATGGTTTCACGGCCTTTAGGTATCATGGACATGGTCGAGTCCCATGTACGGCTCATTCTCATGATGTGTTGTAGTGTTTGGATGTGAAATACATCCGAGCCTAACACACCTGGTGCTATACCCCTGCAATCAGGGACGAAGCCAGGATAAAATATGACCGGGTGCACAAATCTTTTTTAACCGTAATATAATAGAGTTAAAAAATGAATTAAAACAAAGATTCCATTAAAACGATAGGACTATAAGCACATTTCGATGGACCGGGTGCATTTATGATACATCTGAGAAAAATCGTTGTTTTTCTCAAAAATTAACACTACATCGAAAAAATCCATAGGTGTCCCGGGCACCCGCGGGACACCCCCTAGCTCCGTCCCTGCCTGCAATATGAGTACGGTATTTAGTGTCATGTGAACGTAAAGATGTGTTCATTCGTGAGTTTTGGAATTAGATGTACAAACTATAAACCTTGCAAACGCAATATCTTTAGCTTCAGCAGAGAAAAGGCCTGCTAGAGCTTTTGGTGCACCCAAAAGCGGCCCACCGATATTCATCACTGCTTTTATGTGTTTAGCACACCAATCGGATCCACCACCGCCACCCATTGGAGCGGGTGCTTCAACCCATTTCATAAAATGCAAAAAGTAACGAACGCCCATGGAATGAGGAATAATAACCGCCTTTTCACCTCCGTTGATCTCAACCATCATTTCTATATTTCTCTTTAAGCGACTCAATGTTCGCTCTCTTACCTATGTCAAAAAGATTTCAAAAACTGCATAAACATGTAAACGAGTAAATGCTTACAAAATATGAGTCAAAAGTTTACCTCAGTGTTTTGAAACGAGAGTCGCCAGTCATATGCAGCCATGTACATATTTTTTTCTTCGTATCCAACACGAGCAAAGTTAGCAATCAAAACTGCCCACCCAAAGTACCCTGGAGCAAAGTAGTCAGCGGCTACAAGCCCACTCACTCGTCTAACCTTTATACCAAAAGGGTCCAATCAAGTTTCGTTGTCTAGAGACATATGTGGTAGCCAGCACGACGGCCTACAGTATATCCACAATCACACATATAAACAAAATTGGTTTGAGTTATATCTTTTCCATTACGGGTCAAATAGGGGTAAGGTCGAAAAATTCAACTTATAAGGAAAAATGTCATAAAAGACGATTACATTCTGATTGTGTAACATCCGGCAATTTTCGAAACTTTAAATGTCTATGTTACCTTTTGACATTTTCAGTCCGGTTCGAATTTTTTTTAACATTTGGACTTTTTACCGTCGCATAAAAACAATTGCCGCGTAGCCTGTAAATTTCAAAACATATTTAAATAATAAATCATAATTATTATTATTTATCTCTCATTTATAAACTAAACATTTGCTCGGTTCCTGAGACTTTCAAATTACATGTGAAGGGGTACACTATTGAAGAATATAACAATAGTGTTACTTCCTAATACTATTTGCTATCATTGCTATTCCTAGCACTATTTGAGAATATATACTATTCCTAATACTATTCATAATACTATTCCTAATACTATTCCTAGCACTATTTGAGAATATATACTATTCCTATCTTTTTAAAATTTGAATCAGGTGATGAGACGTAACTATGTGAATAGAGAAAGAAATAGGTATAGGTAGGGTAGTCATGTAAGGAATATACATGATGGTGTCTAATTATATTTTTTTGAATTTGGTCAAGGTTGTCGTGACTTTAAATTGTTATTGCTATGTCTTGGGATGGGTAGTGTACCGAGATAAAATTTTTATAAGAAAAACTTTGGGCCTTGACGTGGATTTAAGGTTTATTCAAGTCAAAATATATTTTTCGGTCAAAGCTTAACAGTGTTACTCAATAATTTACCAAATGTTTTAATTAAATATTATAAAAACATTTATGAAATGTTATCAAGTAAATACTCATTTTTATTGGAAAAATAATTTGGAAAACAATGGCGTTTCGTGACTCGAATCGACCGTTAACTAGTTCAAACGAGTCCCGAACCGATAGTTATCAAAAAACTACAATTTATATTTACACAATTCACCCTCTATTATTTGGTACTTGTCACTTTACTTTAAAAGTTTTATTATAAATAAAAATTTTATACCATTTCTTTCATTTCATTTTTTTATAACACACACTTAAACACTCTCCTCCTCTATAAAATCCGGCCACCACAGCCACGGCCGGCCGCCACCCAGCCGCCGTTGGCCAACACCACCGTCGCCAGAAAAAATTTCTGGCGAGTTTTCCGGCGAACTCCAAAAATGCTCCCCTTCACCCGATCTATCCGATCTACCACACCACGCGCCACCCTCCTCCAGCCACCGAACCTCCTCACCATCTCTTCCCAACCACCCAAGGCTGCGTTTGGTTTCTCCGGCACCCAAAAGGGTGCGTTTGTTGTTCGGGCCAACGGGTGTACGCTGAGTTCGCGCCGTAGCAGTCGTCGACCCAACTCTTCGGTGTTGTTATAAGTCTTCGTTTACTTGGGTTCTGTTATTTTGTTGTTTAAATGTGATGAAATCCACGAGACACTTACGTTAGACTAGTTGTGCTAGGTTGATTGATCGGCATCAAGGCCGTGTATAGGTTAAGTAAGAGTATTGTAAGCGAATATTTGGTCGAAAAATAATTTTGGCACGTTTAGTAATAATTGACTAAAACAGAAAGTTTAGTACGTATTTCGGGGTCTGAGACTTTGTAAAATTGTATTTTTGATTTGATAATATCGAAGAGGGTAATTTTGTGAACGTTTCGGTAAATTGAACGCCCCGTAACTCTTAAAAACGAAGAATTTATAGCAAATTAAGTTCGGAAAATACATGTTAAAATTGACAGCTATTTTAGGCAAAAATAGCTGCTGGTCCGATTTTCAACGTCAATTTCGGGCATTTTCGAGTCCGTTTCAGCCTTCCGGCGAAACACAAAAGCTGTTGGGAGCGTCGTTTTGCATAACGTTACTTTTTGGTCAAACTTACGAAAGTGTGATTTAGCGGGTCAAAACGTTGGTCAAACAGCATCAGTTTTTATAAAATTTATATTGCATCAGATTTAATAAGAGGGCATTTTGGTCATTTTCTGTCGAGATTCAAGTCTCGGCCAAAACTAAAAAGTCGTCCGGAATGTCATTTCCGATAAAATCTCTTTTTACTCCGAGTCGTGAAAACGTGATTTAGTGGCTCGTTTGGTACGGGTCAGATTTGGGTCAAAATGTATAAAAGATGTAAAAAGACATATAAAGACTTATATAAAGTCTTACTAAGTGCAAAATGTAAATAAAAATGGTAAGTATTAAAAATATACTTAGGTGTTTATAAATTACCAATTAAGGTAACTTTCCTAAAATAAAAAGTTTCCGAAAATAGAAAGTCTTCTATTAAGTAACGTAAGATAAAGCGTAAGAAATGTCTATAACTCAATGAGTGGGGGTTTCAGGATTAAGTCGCGCAAGTGGATCCTCATCACATGTATGTTTATATATATAATATATATGATTTTGCCGCTACGATGTACACATCGTCGATGGTACTTCGAGTATATTATAATTAAGCGACATCTATAGGTCGTGATCATGTTGCCGATTGTTCGTGACTACTTCAACTAATCGATTCGACTGTAGCTTTCGACCAAGGTGAGTTTATAGCCCATCTTTTACTTGTTTTACATTGCTTTACAAATCTCGGGGGAGAATACATGCTCATTACAACTTGTTTACATACTTGTTTACATACTCATACTTATACTTTTTTTTCAAATTGGGTTACTTGGTTTATATTACACTCTTTCTACTTAGGAATTTAAGTAATTAAAGCTGTTTATGAATACAATGGTTACTTCTTCATTGGACACAAGCATTTTCGGTTATCATTTCCTGTTTACGTGTTGCCTAAGTAGCGATTAGACCACTCATTGCCCGAACTATCATGAACTGTTAATTTCTTGACTGGAGGACCGGTTGAGGGAGCGCGAGTGTTATAAATAGATCTATTGAGACTAATTATCCCTATCCGGGTGAGTAGCGCTCACTGTGCCGGTTTGCCGGACAACGGATATATACCATGTCGAATCTCATTTGGTGTCTTGGTCAGACACCGGTAGGGCAAAAGTCATTTGGCATATTATATGCTACATAAATTAGCTTCGGTGTCATGAGCTTAGCGCAACAGTAGATACATTTTGTGTGATACTGTATCTGTTATAGTAGTCACATACATTTTTGGAAATCTTGTGGTCCACACTACTTTGTTGAACATTACTGATTACTAAACACTTTTCATTATACTGTGGTGGAGCAGTAGACACTATATTTTTTTTTGGTTTTACATTTACACTTATATTTTTGACGACTATTATAGGAATTGAATTGGTCATGCATACTTTATAAATCTTTGGATTTCAATATTTACATTTATTCTTACAAAACTCTATGAACTCACCAACTTTATGTTGACGTTTTTAAGCATGTTTTCTCAGGTGAATTAGATGCTTGGCCTACTTGATATGCATTGGAGTCTACTACATTCAAATGATCAATCTCGTTGTATTGTTTTCAAGATTTTCACTGTGATGCAATTATGGGACAAATGTTATAACAATTTCAAGAAAATCAACGAGATTACTTTTCAAACGACACATTTAGAGGTCGTTCTCTTGTATCTTGTGCTGTTGTATTATGAAGTAACGCCCCCGGACACATTTCCGCTGCGACACATTTTTTTGGGGTGTTACAGATTGTATGTTCTTGTTTTATAGCTCATGTATAGCTGAAATGACGAGGTACAACATCTAGTGTATCTCGTGAATGTGACTAGGATAAACGATCAACAATGGTTAAATTCTTAATAAAACTGCAGTCCTATGAAAAGAATGGTCGACATTCATCTTTAAATTGTCAAGATTTTGGCTTTTCTGATATGGGACTTAAATTGTAGATTTATGTGCGTTTCTTAGCATTTTTTGAGAGACACAGTTGTCTAAAAGTGGTTACGTCGTGGCCAAGATTCGTACTCGTAACTAATATACATTAATTGTCTAGAATCCCACATAGGTAATAGTGGAAAAATGCTCCTAGCTTATATACCACATTTTAGACGGATCATGTGTTTCATGATTAGTATATAAAGTATTGTGGGAAAATCATGTGCGTGTTAAAGGTTAACGCTCTTAACTTTTTCGTGTTAAGATTAACGTGCACTTAGATTCTCTAATTTTTTCATGGTATTTCAATGGTATAAGTTTTTCTCTAAAAGTTTTCCACAATATACATGTCATAAGAAAAGAATTAATACCTTTTAAAACTTCACCAAAGCCTTTTTTGAAACAATCCCGGGCACGAACACATTGTGGAAAAGAAGCCGGCATTGTGTTATATAGAAACAACAATATCCACCATGTTCTACATATGATTCCAATTAACCAACAACAACTATCTAAACATGAGTACTTTTTTGTTCTTTTGTTTTTGTGTGTTCTTTATCGGATTTTATTGTTTTTTCATCTTGTGAATCGTCGTTGTCGGGTCGTTTTCTTCTATGGATTAATGACATTGTAATGGTGATTTTTGTTGTTGAAATGGTGGTTTGTGGAGGGAGATTTAGTTAAGTTAGTTGCAGGGCGGCTTAACCTTCTCGGAGGCTTAAAGCGAATCTTTAGATGGGGCTTTTTCATCAAAGTTATTTGCCAAGTTTTATGTGAAATCTTTGATTAGTTTCTCAAAATCAATATAGTATAATATTTCATTTTCAATTGATATATATAATGTTTTGGTGACACTTTCAATCGTTGTTAACTTTTAATTAACTTTAATTTTAAAATATTTCTTTCTGCTGAAGTAACTGTTATCGAAATTGTATACATTTTTCTATACACCATATAAGTATTACGGAAAGAGTTTATAATTATAATATGATTAAGTATATCAATCAATGTAGCATTTCTTACATTTACAATCTCTCTAAAAACTCTTAGTTTCAAAAATAAATATATAGCGTTAATAACCAAACAATTGTTATAATATGGCTTAAAGAGCTTTTAAGATCCAAATAACTACATTTTTAGCTTGTTATTGTCTTAGGATATTAAATTCTCAATGCTAAATGGTAGACTAAAGATACCTTCATACAATATAAATTGGTCAAATTTAATTTGTATTGATGAAATAGCTTGATATATAATGTATAAGAAGTAATCGTTTTAAAAGTCTCTTCGTCGATTTTTATAGTTTCATTGTCAACATCTTTCAACAAATAGCTCGTTTTCCTTTAAAATTTACGTTCCACATTCGTTTTTCTTTAGCAATTTCTATAACGGAAACTAAATATCCTTAAAAGATGATTGAAGACTGATACATGAGTAGATGAGATAAAAATAGAGAATGAAAGTATGTTTGTTGGTGTGAAAAAATAAATGTCAATTGATCAATGTAAATGGTTGTTATCACTCGAATTAATTTAACATTTTCTTATTTTCATGCAAAAATGAGTCATTTATATACTTTAATATATTTAGGCTTAAATTTCTACAAGTCGTAGGCTTAAAAAATGAAAAGTAGAAACAGAAAAGCCCAAAACTTTGATTATTTAACATTTATCAGTTAATTGGTGCCTTGAATAATCTGATCTCTATAGATGGCGGCAAAAAAAACATGTGACTCGCGTTATATATATACAATGTCCTACGAAATTTGGAGCCTTAAAAAACCAAGAGCCTAAAGCCCTACCTTTACTTGTCTTACCCTTGAGCTACTGGTAGGGGTGTTCAAAAAAACCGTGAAACCGACGAACCGAGCCGAACCGCTCAATCCGAAACCGAAAAAACCCGAAACCGAAGAAACCGAAACCGAAAAAAACCGAAACCGAAAAAACCCGCTTATAATGGTTCGGTTTCGGTTTTTACTTTTAGATATCCGCGGTTTACCGAACCGAACCGTGCATATTATACATGATTATTTTCTAACTAATATTCAAATAATTGTACAAGTATTAACCGATTATTTTCTAACTAATATTCAAATATTACCTAGTACGGTTCGGCGACGGATAGTAAAATTAATTACCCGCCCCGCGACGGATAGTTTAAATCTTCCAACTAACCGAACCGAACCGCCCCGTGAACACCCCTAGCTACTGGTTAGGGGGTGTTTGGCAATGCGTTAGGAGACAAATTATCTGCTTATTGCGATTGTAAACCGCAAAAATCCATTTTAAAGTGTTCGGCAATCAGTGTCAGATAATCACTTTTTTGCGTTTACACAACCCCAAAACCACGTTTTGAAAAAGCAACCATGCCCTTAGTTGAAAACGTGGCTTAAGGGTAGCGGACTAATATGGAATATTAAATAATAAATTGGGCCCTATAGCCTAAGTCAATTGGGCTAAGATTTGGGCTTATAATCCCGGCTTTTCTCTAGTAAAACGAGGAAATACCGTTCGCCGCGCTGTGGCGGGAATTATTTGAACTCAATTCGTGCTGAAATTTGAAATTTATGTCAAATGATAAGACGTCAATTTAACGATATTTGATAAGTAAAGCTAGTTGAAGGTCGTTTTAGTAACATTACGCATAGTTTGAAGGTGCGTTTTGTACAGATGCGTTTTGTAAATTTATTTATTTATTTATTTATTATTTTTAACCTCAATAGTGGTGAAAGTTTATGTTTTAATATTACAATTCACGAATGCTAAGGACGTAATGATTCTTAATATATACTTATAATTATAATTATAGAATAAGTCTCTCTTATTTATGACAACACGATTAGTTACGTGAAAGCTCAATATAATTATAATAGTATCTTTATCCGGTTTTAGTTGGGCATGGAATAGATCTAACAGTGTATATGATGTTTTTTTGATAAACAAACCCGATTTAGACCTTGGCGGTAGCGGTCTTTATCGGTTCGGTTATCGGGTTGTTCGGTTTACTCATTTTGGTTAGTTGGTTAACGTTTTCTAGGGTATAATCGATACTGAACCGTAATAAATTACTTAATATAATTATCATTTATTTTATTAATTATTTATATAGATTGTTGGTCAACGCGCGTAAAAAAAATCAAGCTTAAAAATGTTATTATATACAATCAGATAAAGTAGAACATTACCTCTCATGTTGAACATGAGAGGATCCTTATCCATATAGGAGCGACATGACTTGACATATGTGACATGACAATAAACAATGACATGACATACTTTTGGGAACAATATTTGCCACGTCAAATGGCATTTTCGTCAACATTTTATTATTTTCTTGAAAATTGATTAAAAATTTAGTCACATATGAGAATTGAACCCTGGTCATAGTATTCAAGAAGCAGCGACTCAACCACTATGCCATGCCAAGTTTTGTGGTTGACAATTCAAAAACTAAAATGCCATGCATTAATCAACGCGATTCTTATAACACAACAACAAAATCGCCAGTTCAAACTTTTGAATCCCTTCCCTAAACTATAACCCTAATTTTTCTCCTCTATTCTATGAAATTGTTTATCATTTATCCGTTTTAATTTTGGTAAGCATTGACTTCACACATCTCTTTAATACTTTCCCTAACACACTCTCTAATTATAAATCCATGCCATGTTTAAGGTGATCAATGATCAACTCGAACCGAGGGATCTTCATCACCATCAGCGATGCACAATACTACTGGTAAGTAATTGAACCCTTTTATGCATTTATCAAGTATCCTTATCGTTGCTACATATATGTTCCATTATGTTTCACTATGCCTCCCCGTTCAATTTTTTGTTTATTTTTGTTTCTTAATTAAAATGTTATGGCTTAAAAAAAATAATTGAAA